>JASANF010006552.1:0-13605 GCA_030248245.1 Trissonchulus sp. WLG1_4
GTTCGACCTGAACCGTAATATGGGATCAACAATTAACTGAGCTGCGATTTTTTACAAATATGAAACGCCATGGAATTTGCTCTCATATGAAGAAGTGATTGACTTTAATTTTTATTTTTGACAAGGGAACGGGACTACAGAAAATAAAAAGATGCACAATATTGGCGCTTCATATCGAATTGGCGGCCGTAAGCCTAACGCTACAAAAACCTCCAACGCTTTGCAATTACATCACTACAATAGATTATGAAAACAACAAAATTTTTTGTTAAACTGCTTTTTTGGAAAAGCACCTGTCCACCCAAGCTACGTAGCTATTAAAATGGAAAGCGCGGAAAGCTGTCACATATAAATGCTCCAAAAACATTGTTGCAAAAACAACTCATGAATCAGAGTCATGTAAACTAAAGGGCCATTCGTTATTTAGGCAGGCCATGGCTAAATATTTAGGAATAAAATTATAGGGGCTACTTATGTAAAATAAAAGTTCTCAAATTAATATGTAATTATTATTCAATAATTTGTACATGTGTTATATATCCCTTTAGTTTACCTTTATGGAAGATTGTAGCATCTAACCCAAATAGTTTACTCAAAGTAGAGTTACAACAGCAGAATACAAATGCAAGTCTACACGTATGTGCATAGTTTTGATTCCTGATGTCGTCAAATACAAAACCGATGCCAAAAGTATTTTGCATTAGCCAAATTGAAGCTGGGAGTAATTTATTGTGTCTGAGAGAACCAACGAGGTATCCGCCCGAGCGATTGGTTTTTTTAAAATATTGATTTCATCAGGATCAATTTGATCAATTTCTTTAGCCATTTTTTCTTTATTGACAAGATTGCTATTACTTTGTTAACTCTGCAATTCGCGATCAATCGATAAAAATTTCAGTGCTTGATATCGCTGATTGTTCGCATTGTATAGCCTAGAAAAGCATAAAAAATCTAAAAAGTCCAAGTCTGTTCAAACGAAAGCACCTAACGGTCAATTATGTATTTTGAATACGAAACTTGCTATTCATGTTTTATCCTAAAAACGAAAACCATAATTGTTCTAATTTGTTTTAATTTTAGTTGGATGTACACATAGACGTAAGCTGAAGAGCTTCAATTTACAAAGCTTTCACGTTAAACAACTAGAAAGTGCACATAGCTGATAAATATGACTCACATCACTCACACACTATTTTCTAGACTACATAGTACATACATGAAAATCCACCTATGTTGTACCACCTAGTATCTAGTATCTAGTTGTATCTAGTCCTAGCTATATTGTATATATTTGTCAGATATCAATGCAACAAAACGTAGCCATCGGAGTCAAATTTGCCACCACTCACCAGTCACCACCACCATTGACAAGAAAAGCTTCTCTTGATAATTAGCCGACTAGGTAGAAGTACCGAACAGCTGATATTATGTCTTGCAGAACATGTTCTCTACACAGAACATAGTTTGTTCCAATAAAATCATCATGCTAGTATTGTAATCACACGATTATTAAAGTTCAATTCCAGGGACATCAGAACGTTTTTAAACCCTTGTAGCTAGCAAACGGTTAGTTATACAAAAAAGTTTATGATAGAAGACCGATAGGTTTAATAATTGCCTATATTATGACACAAAAACTGTTTTTCTACGTACACCACAAGTCCAGTTATTATCATTATCTTTTTCTTCAAACAAATTCAGATAGTATAGGTTAGGTAATCATATTGTAACAAGTTTAGTGCGTCAGGTATGTTAGGGATGTATGTACGTGAAGCAAATACGCGGATCCTCAATTAGACAGAAAATTTGAAAAGTTTCTGATGAAGTAATATTTGTAGGGGATGGGGGGAAAACTGCCCCCAAAATTCGGTCATAGGGGAGGAAAGCGGGTCACTCTAGTCACAGTAAACCATTTGAACAGTTAAACGATAACCTAAATTTTGGCCAAAATTTGTCAAAACCAGTGCTTTTTGGATAAACAAATGGTAAGTATGGTATGCAACTATATGATTCGAATCGAATACGTATTCATAGTGTTATGATCGAAATGCTTACCAAAGAAATGACATCTTTTGTTGTGCTCAAAAAATCTTGAGTTAAAAGTTTGAAAAAAAACGACCCCCGGCTGGGCTCGAACCAGCGACCAGAGGGGTGAAAGGCCTCAATGCTAACCACTACACCACGGGGGTTACGACAAATGTAAGTTAAAATTGGTTTAAGTTAGTTTGTTATTATTATTTAACACACTGGACTGATTCCAAAAATTAAATTTATTTCCATAAAAAGAATTTAGCTTAGGTACTATAATAATAATGATCAGCGTAACATAAGCTTTCGTTTGGTATACTCAAATCTGAATTATTATATTTATCATTTTGCTTAGGATAGTTTATATCCTATTAATTATTGGGTTGCCGACAATTTGCGAAGCAAAAATCGGGGCAACCCCTTATATTTGTCGTGTCCGTGTCGTTATTGTTGTTATTGGGTTGCCGACAATTTGCGAAGCAAAAAGCGGGCAACCCCTTATATTTGTCGTGTCCGTGTCGTTATTGGGTTGCCGACAATTTGCGAAGCAAAAAGCGGGCAACCCCTTATATTTGTCGTGTCCGTGTCGTTATTGTTGTTATTGTTATTGTTGTTATTATTATTGTTGTCCTCGGGTTTTGTAACGCGTTTTTCTCAGCCCCCCCTGGTCGGATTGGTTCCAAACTTTGTGGGTGGAATCCCTCTGAGGAGTAGATGCCCCGGACACTTGGGGGTGTATGAGGTGTCAGTGGGTGAGGTGAGGTGTTTCCTCAAAAATTGAGGTTCGCGTTGAAAAATACGTGTAAAACGGTTTTCCAATGCGTTTTTCTCAGCCCCCCCTGGTCGGATTGGTTCCAAACTTTGTGAGTGGAGTCCCTCTGAGGAGTAGATGCCCCGGACACTTGGGGGTGTATGAGGTGTCAGTGGGTGAGGTGAGGTGTGTCCTCAAAAATTGAGGTTCGCGTTGAAAAATACGTGTAAAACGGTTTTCCAACGCGTTTTTCTCAGCCCCCCCTGGTCGGATTGGTCCCAAACTTTGTGGGTGGAATGTCTCTGAGGAGTAGATGCCCCGGACACTCGGGCATCCTCCTACCGCTAGGGGGGGTCGAGTCACGTGACCTCAAAAATGGGGTCTCAAAAAAAATGTTATGAACGAAACCTGTTGTGGTAATGTTTCAATGGGGTTATATAGGTAAGTCGAATACTAAAGTGTGTTTCCAGAACGAAAGCTATGGCATAGCGTGTTGTGATGGATTTGGACAAGAACTTGTCCCTAGGGGTACTTTGGGCCCCGGAACACGAATCCGAGGTCCATTTTTGTCTACGACCCCTCGGGACCCCCCTAGGGCACTCTGCCCAGGGGGTCCCCAGGGGTCAAATTTTCGAAATTGGGATTTTGACGTGCCTAGGGGTAATTTGGGCCCCTGAACACGAATCCGAGGTCCATTTTCGTCTACGACCCCACTGGACCCTTCCATGACCCCCCTAGGGCACCCTGCTTGTGTGTTGCAATAGTGTTGCTTAGAATAGAGGGTCTTTTGCCTAGAATAGAGGGTCCCCTACCGTCGGCAACCCGTTTATTGCCGTTAGGAGATATTTGTTGTTATTGTTATTGTTGTTATTATTATTGTTGTCCTCGGGTTTTGTAACGCGTTTTTCTCAGCCCCCCCTGGTCAGATTGGTCCCAAACTTTGTGGGTGGAATCCCTCTGAGGAGTAGATGCCCCGGACACTTGGGGGTGTATGAGGTGTCAGTGGGTGAGGTGAGGTGTGTCCTCAAAAATTGAGGTTCGCGTTGAAAAATACGTGTAAAACGGTTTTCCAACGCGTTTTTCTCAGCCCCCCCTGGTCGGATTGGTCCCAAACTTTGTGGGTGGAATGTCTCTGAGGAGTAGATGCCCCGGACACTCGGGCATCCTCCTACCGCTAGGGGGGGTCGAGTCACGTGACCTCAAAAATGGGGTCTCAAAAAAAATGTTATGAACGAAACCTGTTGTGGTAATGTTTCAATGGGGTTATATAGGTAAGTCGAATACTAAAGTGTGTTTCCAGAACGAAAGCTATGGCATAGCGTGTTGTGATGGATTTGGACAAGAACTTGTCCCTAGGGGTACTTTGGGCCCCGGAACACGAATCCGAGGTCCATTTTCGTCTACGACCCCTGTGGACCCTTCCATGACCCCCCTAGGGCACCCTGCCCAGGGGGTCCCCAGGGGTCAAATTTTCGAAATCGGGATTTTGACGTCCCTAGGGGTAATTTGGGCCCCTGAACACGAATCCGAGGTCCATTTTCCATGGACCCTTCCATGACCCCCCTAGGGCACCCTGCCCAGGGGGTCCCCAGGGGTCAAATTTTCGAAATTGGGATTTTGGGAGTTTTGTGGATAATTTTTGATAATCGAGTGATTTAGTGGGAAATAGTGAATTTCTATCAAATTTTTTGACGGAATGATGCTAAATTAATAGTGATAGAATAGCATGGTTGCTAAGAGCATATTTTGGTAGGTATTTTTACCAAAAATGTATGTGGGGAGTTATAGACAATATAGAAAATAGGCAATCTTTTGCTTAGAATAAAGAGTCCTTTGCCTAGAATAGAGGGTCCCCTACCGTCGGCAACCCGTTTATTGCCGTTAGGAGATATTTGTTGTTGTTGTTATTATTATTGTTGTCCTCGGGTTTTGTAACGCGTTTTTCTCAGCCCCCCCTGGTCGGATTGGTCCCAAACTTTGTGGGTGGAATCCCTCTGAGGAGTAGATGCCCCGGACACTTGGGGGTGTATGAGGTGTCAGTGGGTGAGGTGAGGTGTGTCCTCAAAAATTGAGGTTCGCGTTGAAAAATACGTGTAAAACGGTTTTCCAACGCGTTTTTCTCAGCCCCCCCCTGGTCGGATTGGTCCCAAACTTTGTGGGTGGAATGCCTCTGAGGAGTAGATGCCCCGGACACTCGGGCACCCTCCTACCCCTAGGGGGGGTCGAGTCACGTGACCTCAAAAATGGGGTCTCAAAAAAAATGTAATGAACGAAACCTGTTGTGGTAATGTTTCAATGGGGTTATATAGGTAAGTCGAATACTAAAGTGTGTTTCCAGAACGAAAGCTATGGCATAGCGTGTTGTGATGGATTTGGACAAGAACTTGTCCCTAGGGGTACTTTGCACCCCGGAACACGAATCCGAGGTCCATTTTTGTCTACGACCCCTCGGGACCCCCCTAGGGCACCCTGCCCAGGGGGTCCCCAGGGGTCAAATTTTCGAAATTGGGATTTTGACGTTTCTAGGGGTAATTTGGGTCCCGGAACACGAATCCGAGGTCCATTTTTGTCTAGGACCCCTCTGGACCCTTCCATGACCCCCCTAGGGCACCCTTCCCGGGGGGTCCCCAGGGGTCAAATTTTCGAAATTGGGATTTTGACGTCCCTAGGGGTAATTTGGGTCCTTGAACACGAATCCGGGGTCCTTTTTTACCTAGGACCCCTCTGGACCCCCCTAAGACCCCCTCAGGGTACCCCCCTAGGGAGTAACGTGAGTGAATTTTTGATAATCGAGTGATTTAGTGGGAAATGATGAATTTCTATCAATTTTTTTGACGGAATGATGCTAAATTAATGCTGATAGAATAGCATGCTGACTAAGAGCATATTTTGGTAGGTATTTTTACCAAAAATGTGTGTGGGGAGTTATGAATCGTGTGTTCATAAATATCGGGTTTTTTGCCTAAAATAGACAATCTTTTGCTTAGAATGGAGGGTCCTTTGCCTAGAATAGAGGGTCCCCTACCGTCGGCAACCCGTTTATTGCCGTTAGGAGATATTTATTATTAATATTAATATTATTCTCCAGACATTAATTTGTAATCGGTTTTTCTCAGCCCCCCCTGGTCGGATTGGTCCCAAACTTTGGTGGTGGGATCTCTACCATTAGTACTTGCACCCCCCAACTTTATGGACTCGTGGCCCCTCGGGGGCCCGCGTCACGTGACCTTGAAGGGAAAATGGACGAAACCTGTTGGGGTTATGTTTCAGCCATTAGTATAAAAGGCTATAAAAGATGGGTTTCAGATGTCCAATTTTCGAAATTTGGATTTGGACGTCCCTAGGGGTAATTTGGGCCCCGGAACACGAATCCGAGGTCCATTTTAGTCCAGGACCTCTCGGGACCCTTCCATGACCCCCCTAGGGCACCCTGCCCAGGGGGTCCCCAGGGGTCAAATTTTTGAAATTTGGATTTTGACGTCCCTAGGGGTAATTTGGGCCCCGGAACACGAATCCGAGGTCCATTTTAGTCCAGGACCTCTCGGGACCCTTCCATGACCCCCCTAGGGCACGCTGCCCAGGGGGTCCCCAGGGGTCAAATTTTCGAAATTGGGATTTTGACGTCCCTAGGGGTAATTTGAGCTTCTGAACACAAACAGAGAATCATCTGCCTAGAATAGAGGGTCCTCTGCTTAGAATAGAGGGTCCTTTACCCACTGTCGGCAACCCGTTGATGTCAACCGACTTGTTGTTTTATTTTCTTCAGTGAACTTTGGCGGTCCAGGCGGCAACGGTGGAGCCAACGAGGCCTCTGGTTTAGGGGGAGTGGCGGGGGTGCTGCGCTCAGGCCTGGGGGGCATGACGGGCGGCGGGGGGGACCTGGGCGGGGGCATGTCCATGTCCGGCGGGCCCCCCTCGGGTCACCCCCAGCTGGGCGCCATGGGGCTGGGTCCCCCGCCCCCCGGAAACCAAGGCCCCCCGCCCCAAGACCCCACGGTCATTGAGGCGGACCGCAAGAAGAGGGAAATGAGGCTGGCCAAAAATAGGTTAGCAACATTGTAACGGGGTCAATTTTTTAAATTTTTTTTTGGGGGGTAGGGGGGTCTCTGGTCATGTTTTTAGGACCTTCCCGTCCCTGAGCGACCAAAAATACCCTAAAAATTATGCAGAATTTTGTAAAATTTTAACAAAATAGGTTAGACTTAAAAAATGTGCTTACAGGACAGTCAGACGCTCTTTAACCCTATTGATACTTGTCCTTGGCCCTATCATTTTGTCCTTATGCAATTCCAGAAAAACTACCGGGACAAATGACCTAATTTTTCACAAAGTATACATCTATTGCAGTTTGTATGCAAAAAATTAGACGAAACGAATTTGTCAATTCTGTACAGCAGCTGACCGAAATTTTTTGTCCTTGTCCTTGTGTTCTTAAGGACAAGATGACCCTGGCTTTACGGACAAGAATATGATTCTTTAGGCTTAGGAGTTGGTTCTTGGACCTACTGGCTGGCTACCGTATATCCGAAAACCAATACGGACGTTTTGCATAAGACATAAAATTACGAAAAAAACGCCACCCGTTAAACTAACTTTTTTATTTTTTAGATTTTAGATTTTTTAAAAGATTTTTTATTGCAATTTCAGAGAAGCTGCGAAAGAATGTCGTCGCAAAAAGAAGGAATATGTCAGGTGTCTGGAAAATCGAGTCGCCGTGTTGGAAAAACAGAATCGGGCCTTAATTGAGGAACTGAAAACACTCAAAGACCTCTACTGTAGAAAAGGAGACTGATTTTATTTTTTGATTGATCGATTAATTTGATTGGTCCATTCATTCATCTGTGGTCGATTTTTCATCATTAATTGCTGCCTATCTAAGTCTATTTTTTGCTGATTTTTCTCTTGGCTTGGTTTTCCTGACTATTTCTTGATTGATTGGAGTTGGAGATATTGATTTATTGATTTATTTATTGCTCCGCGCGTCTGATGGATTTTATTTACGAAAGTAATCAAATTTACGATTTTGACGCCGTTATGCGTTCTTATACTTTTGTATCGAAATATGGTGTTCTTTTTCAGCATGATTATTCGGCATCGGTTAATTCCATTTTGGATTAAAGCGATTTATTTTTGCAGATTATTTAAATAATGGTGGATCAATTTCGTGCATGAAACATGGACAAGGAGTATTGCTATTTTTAATTCGCCTTATAGATTGTGTATAATATTCAGAACGGTTTGATTTTATCATGGATATGTCAGTGCATAAAGTTAGTCTAAATGCTGTCCAGTTATCTTGGCTGTTGAGTGGTGGTTGTTCCTTGGTAAGAGTAATAAGCAGTCGGATTTGTGTGTGTACTCCTAATAATTAAGACTGAGCTATGGGTCGTATCCAAAATTGGGTTTATCGGATTAGTTTCAACTTTATTTCGTGAATAACGCAGCGCCAGTTAAACGTAATTTACTGAAACTTGGCACACACCGAGATAATGTGTGTAAGCCATGTAGAGCGAAATTTCAGCCGGCTGTTTTCATTTTGTGCTGTGTTATTAGCAAAATTAATTTAATCTAAATCCGTTAAATTCAATTTTGGATAAAGCCATAAGACTGCCTTTATGCATTGCACACATCGTGTGACGAGTAATCGTGTGGAACCTTTGCTATACCGGTCCCGAATTTGGTCTCAGTGGTCTAAGATACGTTTGTACTTTGTGTGTGTACTCATGTGTAGAGCTGTTAATTTTTTTAAGCTCAAAATTTTGATTAACTCTGGTAAAAGTTCGAATCACCAGAAATATTTCTGACAAATTTTTCCTTTTGTTGGAATCTGAGGGTTTAGATTAACTTTTTGACTTGGACCAACAATAACGGTTTTCGCAAAACTTTGCAGTTCCCTTCAAATGCACATGTGTACAGTATCAAGAGTACATAAAAGTGTCTCAGTCGTTGCTCTTCTGCTGAGCCACTTATTATGTACTCTTGATACGAACGTATCTTTACTATCAATTTTTGCTTGTCCTCATTCTCTTTATGCTTAGTTGTAAATCGTAGTGCAGTATTTTGGCTTCGATTGTTAAAGTAATATAATATATATTTTTGTATGTTTTTTGGTATTTTGGCATATTGTTGGTTGTTTGAAATTTATCTTTGGCTTGGTTGTAGGCTATTTAGTTTCGGTATAAACTACTTTATCTCCCCTTGGCTTTTTTCGTTTTATCTCTATTTTCTTTATATTGAATGGACGATTGCTAGTTTGAACTGAGTTTTACTTAAATTTGTTGAATTGTTGATTTTTTTAAATTTGAAATTTGAAAAACTATGTAAAAAGGTTTTTATATGCGTCTAAAGTTACTCAAGTATATATTTCGAATGTGAGAATATTATTTTGTTTTTGAGCTATCTGTGTGGATTAGTAGGACTAATTTTTCGTATGAAATGTTGGTCCTAATATCCACATATATATGCGTCGGTTACAACTGGTCCGTATCTTTGGCGAACTGTCGAAATTGGCAATGTTTGGTCCAGTCGAACTGAAACTTGTGGTTGAGAACTTCCGATTAGTTAGAGCATATAGGCGCTGAGAAGCTATTTAGTTGTCATATAATATAATATACAGATTATTAATGACTTCAATCGAAAGTAAAGTATGACCAGAAATTGCTGATCCATGAGACGAAATAGGTCACGTGATTTTTGTGACTACTCGGTGTACTTTTGATGCTTGCACTTTTTCGTAATCTTTCGTATCTTTTTGTCTCAGGGTTCAGCATTTTTTTGGTCAGACTTTAATTCGGGCCAGGAACACTATGTAAGCTTACAGTATGCGTGTTTTTTGCAATTATGTGAATTGGGTCGATTAGCTGCTAAAAAACATCTGTTTTCTCTCAGTGTTCAGCATGTTTTAGTCATACTTTAATTAACTTTTAGAAAAGAAAGCTACATAATTACACATTATTGGCTTGAAGCTTGGTTGTAAAACACGTAAAAAGTTGGCATACACCCCTGTATGTGCGTGCACCAAATAATTAAAACAGTAGCAGCAAAACTTTTGAGTGCACACACAATATACGGACAAGTATAAATAGACAAGCAAGCTATGTAAGAGTTTTGTGGGTTATGTTCTGTCTTATGTAGTGTACCCGTTTTGGAGCAGTCAGGTTTTTAGCTTGTTTATGTATATATATCAAGAGTACAGATTGTGATTGGTTCTTGAATGAAATGAGCCACAATAATATGTACTCTTGGTATTATATATATATATATATATATATATATATATATATATATATATATATATATATATATATATATATATATATATATATATATATATATATATATATATAAATATATATATATATATATATATATATATATATATATATATATATATATATATATATATATATATATATATATTAATATCAGTCGATCACTATGTGAGTTATATTTTTGTGATATATATGTACGTTTATAAATGAGTGTATATACTTATGTATAACTAGATTTGTTTAATTTCTTTGTTGCTTATTTAGATGATTCTATTAATTTTATTTAAATTTTTATTTTTTACATTGTTAAGGTTGATTACTTTCAATTTTTTGTTTAAATTAGAAATTAAATTAACATGGTATATAATTTAAAATCCATAAACTCTCAGATAGAAACATTTCAACTTTGTTTTCGTTTTGTCTGGGCTTGAAAGTATTTTTGCTGTTTTGGTAATGATTTTTATGGTTTTAGTGCTTTTTGTATAAACTTGCGTCATTTTGATAGTAGGTCAATTTTAGTCATATAACTCTATATATAACACTGTGTTACAATGTTTCTTAAAATTCAGGTTTTTTATTGTTTATTGTACATAATATTGTGTTCAGTTGTAAGCATTGTTGTGTTTTATGTGCTCGTGATGGTCTTTGTAATAGTCTTTTTTTGCCATTCTTGAGTTTAGATTTTTGAATAAATTATTATTTTTATCAATATAACCCTTTTTTGAACAAATTTAGTCTCAGCTGTTTAGATTTTGGTCAAATTATTTTTATTTTGTCCGTAACTACCAAGCTTTTGGCTGAGCTAATATGTTTTTTGTGTCAAATATATAATATGTTCCTGGTTTTTGCAAATTTTATTTTTTGAAAAATTTGTTTGTGCTGTTTATAGGTGTTTGTTGACAGAGTGTTTGAGGGTGCAGGTACCCCCTATCAGCCTCAAGGCTCAGTACACCAAAGGGCTGAAGTATGGGGGATTGAAAAGTCTCTCTAAACCCTAAAGGCATAAAAAACAACGAACAATGCAGAATTAAAAGACTGCAAATAGACATACCCGTGCAGGAGGTTCCCATACCCTCTTTCTGGGGGTCTAGCCCGCCATACATCTATGGATTGTTAATTTGACTCGACTTTTAGTTTGTTTGAAAATTAAGTTGAAATCACAAAATGTTGTTTCTATCTCACTGCCCATAAAGGAATTGTTTTTGTTTTTTGATTGACATTATTTAAAAATGAAATTGCTTTTGACAATTGAATCTCCTTATCCGATACGAAAATGAAGTTGTTACTATATTTTAAGCTCATCAAAGGGAGTTTTTAAATAGACCCTTTGAGTCATGTATATATTGGCTAATTTTTGGCAATTTTTACCGTATTCGTCGTTAAGAATGACTAATATATATTTTAAAAATACACCATTTTTGGCGTCCGAAAGTTGAAAAACTGGATTTGCTAGCTTTATTAGTTGACTCTTTTTGGTAGAAATTGTGCATGAGTATACAGCCCCTGTTTTACTCGGATAAGTTGGTTCATATGACTGGTATTATTACTGTTAGCGCCGATTCTTACCTCTTAAGCCCGGTTCATAGTTGTCCTTGTCCTTGTTTCTATCTTTTTGTCCCTCTCCCTAAGCGATTTTGGAAACACTGAATAGCCAAATATGCCAATTGTTTGCATGAAGACAGTTGAGGCCATTTCTAGATTGTATACAAATAATTAGCTTTAACGCATTTGTCAATTTTTCACAGCAGCTGACCCAAAATTTCTCTTGGTCTTGTCCCTGTGTCCTTAAGGACAAGTATGAAGCGTACTTCACGGTCGGCCCTTAGTGCCGATTTCTTCCTTACAGCCGTATGTCTAAGTAACAACTGAAGATATTATGGTTAGTGCACACTGTACATTTTGACGCGTCAATTTCGAACCATTTTCGCCTGTACGCCCATACGGTCTTGTAAGCATGCAGCGGCCTAAGTGTTATAGGATGAATATTTGATGTATACGCGTAGCAGCCATGTGTAATTGTGAAATCTACTTGATAATTTGATCGGGTCTTTAGATTATTATTAATATACTTTACAGATAAATCTATTAATGTAATATGCTATTTTTGGTCATATAAATATTGCGATATCTATGCACTTTTTGCTTTTCTAGTTGTTATGTATTATATTTTTGCTTTCAGTGAATATATAGAGTTTGGTGGCAAAATCAGGAAACTGTTTTAATATATCTTAAAAATCTATATTTTTAGTGAGCGTTATTCATTTTTTTAAAATAATGTGTTTGTTTTTGTCTGAAATTGAATTTTATGTATTTTTTAGTTCAATTTTTCAGTCGCATGTAAGTTTATCCAGTCCTAGTGTTACCGGAATTGCTCCTGGCCGTATAAATAAATTCTTCAGAGTTGCGGATAAAATGTATAGCTTAGTAAGGGGTTGTCATATTTCAGATACTAATTGGATTTCCTCATAAATTAGTCTGGCATTAACCTGTCCTTGGTTTTTTAAACACGGCTGAAATATTCAGTTTGACAGCCATCAAATTTAATATTTTTATTTAGTTACAAAATTCAAAGCTGACTATAGTGCCGAGTCAAGTTTGGATGTTAATCTAGATCTTTTAATTCCTTTTAATCTGGCAATATAGAAAATACGCGAATGGTTCGCGTTTGTTTTGGAAACGTAGCACTACTTGTCCATAGTGCAAGCATCGGCTAACATTGATCGACAACTAGTGAAATATTACTAGCTATGTTTTAGTTAATATTTGTGTGTAAAAGTAATTGGTTTGTCTGTGAGCCTTAGCTTGATGCAGAGCCGCTCTAAAAATCCTGTTTTTCTGTACAGGTTTGATTTTATACTTACAGCCCTATGTCCGTTCAACCGTCAAAATCACTAGATAATACGCCACTAATAGTGTATAAGTTCAGTTTGTGGCGGGATGATTTTAAAATTATGCATGATGACATAGGCCTTACAGAACGAGTGAAAGTATGGGATCCAGACCTTACCTACACGGACAAATAGAAAGTGTAGCCATGAAGATGTTAATCTCGGTTGAAGGTTTGTTATTGTTACTTGTGACATGTTTGTGTACATAAATGTGCTGATCGGGCGGAGAGTTTAACTAACAGTTACTTCTTGTAGAAAAATATTATAGTGCGCCTTTCTTGTAGTTGGGTAGGCGGGCTGATTTTACACGTTGGTCAGGAAGTGTCGCTTCTTAGGTAGTAGGTGGCGTTATTTTACGCACTCCTGGGGAGTAGGGTTTGCGACGAAGCATTAACGAACTGGCGATTTGGTTATTTCATCAGTCTTCTGTTAAATATGCTTCAAGTACGAACAGTACAAGTTGACAGTCCCGTTTAGTAGGGGTTTGTTGCGGTAGAGGACAAAAAATTTGACGTATGCTATATTCGGGATCTGTTGTTACTGAAGAGTAAGTGTGGTTCCCGCAACTTACCGGTTATCGCACAATTTTGAAGCCTTTATAGCGGGTCTAAAAGAGGCATGGGAACGTTTAGAAAAAACTGAAAACGTTTAAACGATCGCATTTCCA
>JASANF010006553.1:0-39464 GCA_030248245.1 Trissonchulus sp. WLG1_4
GCGATCAGTCAAAAACGCTTCTAACATTTTTAATAGAAGAACCACTAAGCCCAACATGAGAAAGCTTCTGGAGAGGCTTTTCTGTGACAAACACTCAACACAATAAAGTCAATATAAAGCTACATCAACACAGTTTCTATCCTGAAATAGCTTCTGTCCAATAATCAACAGTTAGTAGGAGATTGGTGACCGAAGACCTGACCAGGAAGAAAACCATGTTGATTCAATGAAAAATACTCATGATCTATAAGAAAATCCCGCATTCTAGTGTTTTAATAGTCTATCTTAAGGTCGGGATGCTCCACATGTGAGTAAACAGACACATCCTGTATAATTATCAGTATTAGAACCGAGATCCCCTCATCTCTATAAATAGCAGGAATAGTAGCATCTCTCCAATCCCTGGGAACATAGGAGAATCTGTAAGCAAAATCCATAGAAAGGAATAAAAGGGAAAGCTAATTCTGCAGCAAAATTTCTGTAGAACATATAAGGAATATCATCAGGGCCTGTCACCAAACTATTATTCAGAAACCTCAAATTCTGAAATACATCTGAAGACATCAAACTTCAAAGAGTTAATAAAATAAAAAAAAGGCAATCCATCAAAGTCTATTTGTTCTAAGTTGTCTGAATTATTAATGAAGGAGAAATGGTTATTCAATAAGTCAGCCTTGTCACTGTCACAGAGTGCAACCTGATCACCGGGGCCAATCAGTGTTGGAATACCACATTTGGGCGAAATTTTTTGACAGCGTATCAAAAAACCGCACTTTGTTTGTGTTCTTAGCTAGTTTTTTTTATATAAACATTGAAATGCTGCTAGTTCCCGTTTAAATAGCCCGTTTAATTCCTCAAATCTGTACTTTGAAAACGGATCCATATCACGAACCCAGGTTTTAAAAGCGGAATCTTTTTCTCTTCCAACTTCCTCAGTCTAGAAGGCCAACAAAGTTTGCTTTTAACAGTGCGAATAACAGGTACATTGTTAATCACTTGAATTTCTAGTAGTCATTATCCTAATTGTTTTCCCCGAATTTCTTTTTTTAAAATTTCCTGCTAACGAATTATCTCAACTTCCCTCTGTCTTAACACCGATAGTTCCCTGAATTTTCTACTTTGTAACTTTACGGCTAGCTAATTCCGAGAATTTGCAAGCGCCATCGGGTTGCTTCCTGGTTAAAGCTAGCTAATTCCGAGAATTTCCATGGGTCATCGGGTTGCTTCCTGGTTCTAACTAAAACTAACAACTGTTCTAAGTTGGTCGAATATTAACTCATTTGTTCCCTTTAAAGTCACTTATTTCACAAAAACAAAATTTAACAATATCACCATGTTACTGTGAATTTATTACATTCACAACACCTTAAAATGAGGTAGATTTATACTATAATATCAAACGAATACGTTACATTACACATGTATGCGCAAAATCGTATTATCCAGATTTTTTATATGTATTTTCAATTCTAAAATCGAATGCGAAATGTGAAAAAATGGCCTTTTTTGGGCCCGCTAAATTTGAGTGTTTTTTCATTTGGCGTAACAGCTGAAGCCATGGGCAAAAATTTAAAAAAATGGATCAAAGAGGTTGAGATATGACATTAGGCTATCGAATCATGTAAAAATAAGTTTCGACAGTATTAACAAAATTTTCGAGTAAAGGAACGCTTTGTGAGCACTAAAAACTTTTTTGCGCCTATGATTTACACGTAAAATTCAATTTTTGGGAGCCTCTAGTAAAAAATTGGCAAAAGCATTGGTTCCAGTTTGTTACATCTGCGATGCGCCTTCCCTGGGGCTACATTGTGCGCAAATTTGAAGCGAATCGGAGAACCTAAAATTTTCACTTATACAGGTAGCCCCCCCCCCATTAAGCTCGGTTCATACTTGTCTTCAAGAAAGCAGGGACGGGGTCAAAGACAGTCATATTTGGTCAGTTGGTGTAAAGCATTGACAGAATCGTATCGCCTAAATTTTGGCACACAAACGGGGCTGCACCGCCACCAGAACTTTTTAATGCAAAAATAATACGTGACTTATTTAGTTAGCTAGTTCTTTGGGATTGTTCGAGAATGAAGGGATAAGAAGTGGGATAAGGACGAGTATGAACCTTGCTTTACAGAATTACAGTGCTTAGTGTAGAATTGCGATCAGGCTAGTAATGAGCTGAGTTATCTTATATTTTACACTTTGTGTAATAAATATCTAGGTAGACTGAACAGTTCAAAATCAAGGTTTTTATGCTTTTTGTACATTTTTCAGACAACGACCGCTCTGTGTTCACTCTGTTTGTGATTGTATACCCGTCGCATCCCAAGCCAGCCCCGCGAATCACCATCACCTGTGAATCGCAAACCACACTGGATGCCACCATGATTCAAGTATTGCTGGACAGTTTGACTATAGTCTGACCAAAAAATGCTGGACCCTGAGACCAACAGAAATGCGGATTTCAGTACGAATTGCGAGCATCAAGAGTACAGCGAGTTGAAGTTCACGCCACTTGTTTTGTCCCAGGGTTCAGCAATTTCTGGTCTCTATAGAAGATAGTTTTGTTGAAAAATACTAAATAAGTTGTTATATTGGTGTTTTTTAACTGTAAATGGAGTCTGAAACATGGTTTGATTGTACACAAACTAGAGATTTGGGATGAAGAGTTAATTCTGTGCGTGTATATTCCATTTAATACTATCACGAAGCTGACTAACGGTCGATTCATACTTACAGCCGTATGTCCGTTCAGCCAGCAGAATGACGTCACCAGCAGCCTGGTGCAGTGGATCGGCCAGCGCCTATGACATCATTATTTCGTCATTGTGCCGGTTGAACGGACATAGTACGGACGAAAGCATGAATCGAGTCTAAAACTGATTGATTTGGCCTTTACTATTTTTATGAATCGTAGATACTGTGTCCTTGAAAGGGGTAATAATTTGCAATCGTAGAATCGTTTATTTAGTTTAAGCTGAAGATGGGACAGGCCTACAGATCTAGCTCTTTGTCACTCATAAGTTTTTAAATTTAAATCATAGAATATTGAAAAACCTCTGTTAGAAATGGATGTCGAATGTCGATACAACCTCTGTTCAACGACTGCGCAAGGTACCGTTAATCCGTCCACTATTGCACATGTGTGAGCTGGGAAGTTTTGGGGAGGGAGCCTTCAACTTGGGTAGGGAGGGGATCGGGGGAGCGATTCCAATTCCCCCACGCCCACACCCATAATATATGGTCACTATTGACAAAAGTTTAGTAATTTCTTGTGAACACGCACAATATCCTTAGGGTCGATTCATACTTCAATAGGGCATACGGACAAACGGACATAGGGCACACGGACAAAGCAAGTTTTGTCCGTTTTTCAATTCATACTTTTTAGGGCAAACGGACATTGGGACGTACGGACATACGGATATACGGGCATACGGACAAAGGTGCGATTCATACTTTTGAGCCGTATGTCCGTTTGTCCGTATGCCCTACAATTTCGGGTAGAGTTGAACTGAATTTAACTTTGCCGGACATACGGACAAAGTGAAATTGTGCCGTTTTATATGGATGAACGGACATACGGCTGAAGGGCAAACGGGCATACGGCTGAACGGACGAAAGTATGAATCAAACGGCCGTTCTGCCGTTCATTTTGTCCGGATGTCCGTTCGTCCGTTTGCCCGTATGTCCGAATGTCCGTGTAGAAGTATGAATCGAGCCTTATCCTAGACAATTCTTGAATCCGCCAAAACCAAACTGTTTTGAATTTTTCTAGACTATTGAATCAAGACTGAACACGGGCATGACAGGCTGTCAAGATGCTGAACTGGCCTCGCTAATGAGACAGGCAGTTTTGCTGTTGAATGTTTTGAATGGAGCCAGTTCGGGAGCCCACAGGCTGAGAGCGCGCAGGTTTGTCCTACTAGAGAACGCAGCTGACTATTGTACTCATACACTGGGACTTACAAATGCGTCTAGATTTTGTGAATGAGCCAGTACAAATCTTGTCAGTCGTCACAGAGGAAGAAAGCTAAATGGTTTCTACCATTTTTTGGGTTTTAAAAAGGGGGGGGGCGTACGAAAGTGGGGGGGCACTTATTATTATTATTTGAGATGTGTAAAGGTGCGCTTATCCGCAATTTCAAATGTCAAAAACGACATATATTCGCATATTTCATTCGAAAACAGTGCTATGTAGTTTTTGACCAGAGAAGCATAGATAGTGATAGTGGGACTCGAAACAGTGAAAACTTTACAACCGACAGCCGACGAGCTTCTGGAAGCTAGCAAATCAAGAAATTTTACTAAGTTCATATTTTGACATTACAGACCGCGAATTCACTAAAATGTCATTTTTGCACCGATAAAACATCTAGAACGACAAACAACACGGTGCATATAAAGCAGATAAACTGTACACAGTGCACCCATGTAAACTCATGCACTGTGTTGTCATGTAAGAGAAACCCACATAGTCGCAGGGGGTTTGCTCTTTTAAGCCTACACTGATCCTAAACCTAAACCTAAGCTCAAAATCAGTCCTCAAAGCCTCGCCTGTCTTTAACCCAGGTTAAAGAGATAAGCTGGTTCACAAGAGATAGACATTCCACTGACTTACAGCGCCCGTTCATTAGTTTAAACTAAGTGGATTAAATTAACTCTATTAATCAGGGTTAGCGCGATAGCACCAAACCCTACAATAAGATCCACTCAAACCGGACACCACATCATAAATTTTTAATATAATGTTTTTGTACACCTAAAAATATTGCATGCAAGCAAACTTCTTTTAGTTTGGGGTGTGTAGTGACTTGCGTGGGAGTCCGCTACATGCGGGCCAAATATCAGCTAGATCGGTTTAGTATTACCCGAATGGAAAATCACCAGAAAAAATTAGGATTTTTAGGTCTTTTTTCCTGGTCGCTAATCTCAAGAAAAGAAACACACATCGGGGCACTTTGTAATTTTCATATTATTATTATTTATTCTGGTTAGGAATATAGGCATTTACAAAATGGTGTTATGGGTTTTTGCCGTTTTGGCTCCTCTGTCAGGGATGAAACTTCATTTTTGGGTGTTGTTGCGAATAGGGTGCAGAAAGCACTAAGTTGTCGCAGTGCAATGCTGACGCAATGCTTGCCGCTTCATTTAACAAGCTGCCAAAGTTGTCCTGTGATTTTGAGTCATTTTTGACAAGTTTATAATATTTTTTCCGCTACAGATTAGCCGACTTCCCTATTCTACAGACACCGTTGCCGTTGGTGAAAGGGCATTTTTATTATAATATATATAATTGCAATTAGTTAAGCACATTTTTAACTCCAGCTTTTACTGATTGGGTACTGTAATATCAGTGTCAATAGGTGCAGGAATATCAGTGTCAATAGGTGCAGTGTGTGAACTTTCTACAGGATTATGAATTATTAAGGTTATTTGGGTTACCTAATCTAGTCCAGCTAGTCTAGTTAATGTCCTTTTAGTACATAACTCCATTGATCCATACAGTATTTGGGAGTTTTCAAAAAATGGATCGTTGAGGTTGAGACATGACATGTGTAGCAAACGACATAAGGTACTTTTGTCAGTAACAACATAAATTTCAAGCAAAGGAGCTTTCTGGCCCCAAGAAAGATGTTATTTCGTTCACAGCCGCACACGTGTACCTTATGATCTAGATTTACATGGAAAGTTGCATGTTTACAAGCCACTGGTAAAATTTTGGCAACAGCTCCTTTTTAAGCTTTTTTTAAATCTGATGTGATGCTTATCGGGGGGGGGGTGAGATGCATATATATTTGAGGAATATAGGAAACCTAAATTTAGAAAGTAGCCTACCCCCTACCTCTTTAAGTTTTAGTATGGTCTAGGACCTCTTCTGTGAAATCTGTCCTTTTATGTTTCAGGGGACGCGAAAGACTCATGCCACTGTTCTTCGATGAATCGAAAAAATGTTTGACTCATTTTGAGCAGAATATAACTGTGTGAATTCTCATGTTTGTAGAACTATCAGTAAAACAATGACTAAAGTTTTTTTAATCTTAGGATGCAGACAGTAATTCGATTCATAATCTGTGTGTGTCAATTCATTCCGAAATGATCACGCCACATTGTTGTGTAACACCGAGTTGTCAAATATGACACAACTAGCTCATAAAACTTTCCTTTTCGCAAAAAAATGTGAGTGCTTGATAAAACACGTTTAAGAATTTTAACAAATCATATATGTCTAGTGTCATACGCAGTCAATTGCCGTATAGCTTTTATAGCAGCTCCGCCATAAGTGATGGCAAATGTCAGGTTATCAGTTCGGGTCGTACTTTTTGTCAAAGCAGTCGGATTGTAGGATCAGAAAGTTGGCATCCTTTGCAGACTTATTGACGTTTATGTTTTGGAGTACATAAGGAAGACCCCTGGCGGAAGGGGGGGTCCCTCGTTTTGGCCATCTTTCGGCGACAGCCGAAACTTTTTCACTATTTTTCGATCTTCAACTCATTTTTGGGGTACTTTTTTGGCCGTGGGGCACTTTTTGGCCATCAGAGGGGGGTGGGGGGTCGAGGGGGGGGGTGCCGGATGTCTAAGGGGCTGGGGGGGGGGGGCTGCCGACACCCGACAGGGGGAGGTGTTATGTCTTGTCAGTTATTAAGTTGATTAAGTTAAGTAGGTAGTGGTGTTAAGATTAAGCCCGATTACGGTGTTATGTAGTTTCGATTTGGAAGCTTTCGTCGCGATTCGCTCGAACCAACTGCCAAGTTTATGATACTTGGCAACGCGTATGAGGTACGGTTAGGCCAACATTATTTTCTACCTCGTACCTCGTACGAAAATAACTACGGTTAATTGCTCACAGAGAGATTTTATATTTAATCTTTTCCATTTAGTCAAGTATCAGGAGTTTCTGTATTTTGTCAATCAGCTTCGAGCTGTGGGTGTATTATGCTGTATTATGTTACTTTTGGCAGCAGCAACCTTGAATAACTGCAAAAATTCAACAGTTTATTGCGGTAAACCATTACAAAAATAAATAGTTTCGACAGTAATTCTGGGTTTCATAAAGTCACGCTGAAAACTGAAGGGGAATGCTGGTTTTTTCATATTTGTTGTTGCAGCAGGTACAGCCAGTTATGAGGAAAAATATTAAAAGTTCCATAACACTTAAAAGAGATCCACCACTGAGTATGGCTAGCACTCCACCCAAATTTGACACAAACGCCAATAACTAAATTTTCAAAACATTAAGTTTACAAGCAGTAATAAAATGAGGTGCTTTAGAAAATGAGTTTTCTAAACATCATTGAACGTTATTTTTGTAAAATGAGTAAACATGGGTCAGCTATAAATTATGTAAGCCACGACAAACTATCCTTTGTGGTAACGTACGCGTGTAAGCGAACACGAAATGCGCTACAGCGCTTTTGCCATATCGGTAAAATTTTACCATACCGCTTTCGCCGCTATATTGGTTATTAGCGCTCTAAGCGCTATCGGCTGTGTCTCATTAGGGCTGCACTCGGTTTGTCGACAACAAAATTCGTCCCATTAGGGACGTCTCAATAGGGCTACATTAATTGGTGAATTTATTGGACTGAAATTAAATTGTTTCATTAGGGCTTCAGTTAAGTCTTACAGTACCTTATACAGTTCAGAGGTCAAATTTGTTAAGAATTTGCTCGTCTTACGGTAGGTAGACGGCATAGGTATGCGCTATTTATGCTATAGCGCTTTTAGTGTGTGTTATTTGCGTTATAAGTGTAAGTTATAGCACGATGTAGCGTGCACTCAGCGATTTATACGCACTGTTAAGCGCCAAGTGCATGAACGAGTGCACGCAGCGCACGAGTTTATGCACGCGGGCTTCACGTGCCAGTGCGTATAGTTGCTGAGTGCATGCTACAAAGTATTATAACGTTCTTATATTATGCCTGTCTTGAAACATACAGTTCAATAAGTCAATAACTAAGATGCACGCTGTGAATCTAGCAGCGTGCACTTAGTTATTGGCGTTAGTTATTGCACTGTTTTTTCAAGGCAGGTATGATATAAGCGATATTGAAGGTGCTATATGCCATATGCGCTATTTTTTAAATATGCGTGAAACTTGTGACGAAAAATGGCCAGAAAGGATTCGAACTACCGATCGATAGGTTATTAGCATAATGCTCTCAGCTCTCCATGATCTGGGCCCGATTTATCGAAGCAAAATGTTCGTCATCGAAAATTTTGGACTGATCGAAAAACATTTTCAGCGGTGAACATAACACTAAATTATAACAAATGTTCATCATCGAAAATGTTCATCATCGAAAGTTTGTCGTCGAAAATTATTTCGATGACGAGCCTTGGTCTTTTAAAACATTATTTTGTTCTAAAAGACAAAAGCTCGTCATCTAAAATTTATTTGAACGGCGAACATTTGAACAGAGTTAGAGACATCCGTTCAAATAAATTTTCGATGACGAGCTTTTGTCTTTTAGAACAAAATAATGTTCTAAAGGCCAAAAACTCGTCATCGAAATAATTTTCGATGAGGAACGTTTTTGATGACGAACATTTGTTTTAATTTAGTGTTATGTTCACCGTTGAAAATGTTTCGATCAGTCCAAAATTTTCGATGACGAACATTTTCGCTGACGAACATTACTGATGACGAACATTTTGCTTCGATAAATCGGGCCCTGAACTCACTGGCCTATCGTTTCTCTTAATTTTTCTTTATATAGTGATACTAATTCAGGATACCGCTTCTGGAGCCTAGGGCGTGCTATTTGCCCTATTTAGGCGCGATCTTTTGCTATTTATAATTTAAAATAGCTTTTTACTACGGATGCAATCTCTCAACAATCACGAGGAGGTTAAATGTGATTTTCGGATTTGGTTTGTGTTCTGGTCGACGATATAAAAAATAGCGCAAATAGCAAAACGATTGCACGTCAAGGCGCTATAAGCGCCATCACAAAATAATAGCGTTTATTGAGGGTGCTATTTGAGCTATTAATGCGCTATTTTTTGCTGTTTACTATTGTACTGAAAATATTTACTTTTTATTACGTATACAATTCCTCAATAAACAAGAGAAGATCTACATATGTAATGTGATATTAAAATTTTGATTTGTGTTCTGGTATCAAGTGGACGACAAAAAATAGAACAGATAGCAAAAAGCATTGTACATCAATGCGCTATAAGCGCTATCACAAATTAATAGCGCTTATATCGCCTGAGGTTGCTATTTGCTTTATTTAGGCGCTATTATTTGCTATTTACCATTGTATTGAAAACATTAATACATTTCATTACGTATACCTATTGCTTTTACCTACAATTCTTGAATAAATAAGAGGAAGAGACGGGTGTTTTTAGCTGGACACAAATAGCGCTTAGAGGTGGGGGAGGGGGTTAAAATTTCTGTTTCTGCGTATGCTTACACGCGACATCTGCCCTGCTTTGTAACATGTGTTTTGTTCCTACACCGGCTGCGCGCATCCCCCCCACCACAAATAAAATTTATAGGGCCAGCAGCAGTGAAATGGTAAGTGGCCTCAGACAAAACTGTGAGTCAAAAGTAATTGATCTTGCTTTCGGACTGCACTCAAGAAATGGCCATTGGCTAAAAGGGTTAAATATACTAAGCAAAAACAAAAAACGTTCCTATACTACCCTGTATAGCGCAAATAGCAGAGGGATGTTTTCAACTGGACACAGTAATAACACAAATAGCGCTTAAGGGAGGGGGGAAATTTTCTGTGCTCTGTGCAAAAAAACGGTTGCAGGGTTACAGTTTTGGTTACTAAACGGTGGTTCCGTTGGTAAAAAACAGACAGGATTCTTTAATAGACAGCATCAGCATCAATATGACTCATCTTTAGATCTGCAGAATAGTCTTAAAGCTGTCACTCTTCCATCTTTTGTAAGTTCTTGCTTTGTGATAAATCAAATTCCGACTTATAATGTTCCAATTATTGCTGAACTTACATCATACACTGGAGTTTCTTCATAAAGCATATAAGTCGATGCTCGAAAATACACTATAATATTTGAAGTGTCACTAAAAAGCAAAGCAAAATATAAATAGTGTAAAACTAGCTCCATGTTTCAATTTTTTTCGTTATGCCGCAGCACAACAAGTCTTTAATTTAGATTTTTCCCACTGCGACATACCGCAACAAGACGGCTTGCGAGTAAACAGTTTGATGACCTTAAAGCTAGTAATAATAGAATTGCTAAAAAGCAGACAAAAACCACCACGTACTGGAAAAATTTTGCATATTAAATTGAAGACTCAGCTTAGTTTAAAATTATCAGGGTTAAGCCCGGTTCATACTTGTCCTTAAGAACATAGGGACAGGGACAAGGACAAATTTGGGATAGCTGGTGTGGAAAATTGATGCAATCGTTTCTCCTAGTTTTTCGCATGTAGTAAGTTTAAGTAAATTCTTGTTGTCATGCCAAAAATTAGCAGAAACGATGAAGTAAATTTTACACAGCAGCTGTCCCAAATTTGTCCTTGACCCTGTCCCTATATTCTTTTAAGGGGAACCGGGCTTAACAACTCAGATCCAAAATAGTAAGTGTTCCAGAGGAAGCTCATTATAGTGGAAGACAATACAAGTAGGTTCGTTTAGAAATATTATGTTGCAAACATTTTGAAACCATATGTGACCAAATTAGAGACAGGATACAATCTGATGCTTAAGTCATGTTAAAAGTGGTCTGTAGTATCGAACCAATGAGATGTCTGTAATCACTAAAGCAAACACTGCTGTGGTTAGTAATACTTGCTTTTAGCCTCGTTTTATAAGTTTCGAATGATCTCGACTCGTAGAATTAGTTTTATTATTTCTTGTTTCAAACTTTTTCAATTTTTTGTATTTTCCTGAGGAACAACATTGACGTGTGTCTGTATGCACCTTAAACGACTAATGTAATTTCAGGTACCAATTTTTGTTTTAGTGCCAATATTTTTGTTCCTTCGAAAAAAGGAACTATTGCTTTGAAACCAAGAGTGCGCAGTGAAGAACTAGCCACTGTATGATATTTGTCAGCGCATGTGATTAACGTGTTAAGTCAGCTAAAAAAGTAAGTGCTTATTTTTCTCAAAACCGTTTCTGTCTTTTGAACCTTGCCCTTTTAATGGTCTGCTTGTTGTCAAACTTTTTAATTTTTTCAGCATCGTAAGTCAAGTTGTATGCAAACGAAAAACGCAAAATACATACTGAGCCTATTAAGCTTGTACTAGGTAGCTACCACTTTCAATTTTTCTACCGGTAAGTCATTTTTCGTCTTGACATAACAGTTGCTCTCAACGTCGTTTTTTTATCAAAGCTAAAATTGAATTTGAATTATACTAAATGTTATTAGGTATATTAAATATAAATACATTATATTATATTACATCATATTATATTATATTATATTAAATATTAAATATAAATTATACTAAATATTATATTAAATTAACTGAATAAATATTATATTAAATTAACTGAATTGGATTTGAATTTGATTTGAATTTTTTGAATTTTTACCCTCAGATAGCTCCTTAGAATATTCAAACTAGACTTGATGTAACGGATCATGTACAATTTATACAAATTGAACAGTTGAAAAAGCAACATACGTATTTGGAAAAAATGACTCCGTCTAAAATAAATACATTATTATCAATTATCATCATCATGACGAACAAATAACATTAACAAAACGATAATTTTCTTCCATGAATCAAGAGTACACAATGTGAGTATGTGACCTAATTCGCACTAGTAATTCTTGCTTCAATGTAAAATATTGAAGTAAACGGACCTAATCTATTAAAATAACTTCACAATTAGTGCACTATTTCAATTACTAATTAATAACAAATGAAAGTACTTTACATTAATAAACAATTTATTTACTTTTTCTTAACCCAAATATTAGATGGAGGAGTCACTCTTTTATTGTCATGGATATAAAAAATGCTTTTTAACATTCTATAAAAACATTGAAAATGAATGTTTGTACCTAAAAAACAAATGAATGAATTTGTAACAAAAAAACAAAAAACTAAATATTTAAAAATGAAAAAAGTAAATGAAGCAAGCCAGGTTTCACCAGGGGCCGATCTAGGAATTTGAAGTTGCTTTATCACTGTTAGCCACAAGACCTCTCAAAGTCTCAAATACTTCCATTATATCCATACAAACCTAAAATTCTAGCTTAATTCCTACCTTGATTTGACTAGCTTCACACTGAAAATGTTTGATTCTAAATCATGTGTTGTCTAGATCAGGGTTTTAGATCGAGCATTGTAATTCCTATCCAGTAGGTTTGAGGCAAAGCAAACCCATAAGCTCTGCTACTGCGGAGGAAAAATAATAGAAACCCCCACCCACATGCAATAAAATCATTGAAAATGATCACCACTAAGTCAAACAAACCTACCAAAGATAGAAAACGAAAACAAGAAGCACCCCCACAAATACGGAAACGGAAGGTCCCGGGCACAACTGAAACTCACGGCAAAACTCGTTGAGGAAAAATTAATTTTTTGAGCAGAAAATAATACGATCGGTGCATCATAATGTAAAAGCTTACTTTTGACTTCCTGAATGTAGTTACTGACGCCTCGTAGTAGTCATCACTTAAAATCATGCAATAAATTAAATACTTATGTTTTTAAAATTTAGCACATATGTACATAAACTGTTTTGCATATCATTCCTATGTACTCAGAACAGTCTTGGTTCTTCTGCTGATAAAAAATATTGTTACCAAAGCTAATTTACACGTTTCTGGTGCCTGTTACTCAGCTTTACAACTTTTACATTTATAACATTTGTAGGTGCAAAATTTGGTGCTTCATAATGAATTTATATAATGAAATTGTAATAAATAACTTGATTTTGGTCTCACTATTGTTACAATTGTAGGACAAGTAAATTTTATAACCCTGCTCATTTAGAACTAAATGACTGAATTAAAATCCTATTTTATTCAAAAATTTTAGGTAGCATTTTTAGCAACATGATGACCTGTTATTGGTATAACAAGCAAACGACAGCATGCATTAAACTATGCAAACAAAAACTTTTCTTACTTGCACTGAATTGGGCAGTTGCATTTTTGAAAGTACGTTTTGTTTCCTGATTGGGAATAGTTATACTGTTCTCTTCCGCAAACCACTAAAAAATAAAAACAGTCAGTAAACGACGAACAAAGTCCGCTCCTGAAGCCGTGATATCATGTCTGTCTAAACAAAACAGCGAACTCAAGCTAATGGTTCGCAAATATTTATTATTAAGTAAAATTGTAATGTACACGATTAAAGATTAATTTCAATTAAACTATGTACAAATTTTCCTGCTTACATAAGTTCATGTCAGCAATGCACGGCGTAATATTCTGGTTTGGAGATGGTATTCTCGAATCGGAGCAGTTACAGGTTTTGATGAGTTGTTTTTGATAACATGACAAATAGCAAAGCTAACAACAATAATTGAACACATGTTTTCATCTAATCAAAAGCAGTAATACTATGCAGAAGGATATTGGCGTTTAAAATTATGGATATGCCAAGGTTCCTTTGCTGAGCACAATTTTCATACAATAAATATCTCAGTTTCCGGAGTTTTTTAGCGGAATAAAATACAATACTGTGTTATTTGCTCAAAACAAGCTCTTCTGCTGAGTGAGAAGTTGTTACACTGTGAGATTTGAGTGTCAAAATTCCAAAGAAAATATCAAACGGGGCCATATTTTGCGAAAAATATGATTTTTAATTTCTAACTTCTGTACATATTTTCTGCTGAGTAGCTCCTAAGTCTGTCAAAATAGTAAAAATTGTGAAATCTAAACAGCTTTTGAAGTAAAAAAGCTATAGTCAAAACTATTGCCATTTTATATAAAATGTAAGTTTCAACCAGATTTGAACCCGGGTCACTTGATTTCGAATCTAGAGTGCTAACCATTGCACTATGAGACTGCTGCGAAGAAGGTGGTATTTTCGACTTATGTACTGAAGATATTCTAGCGTTGGGGTTGGGTGACAAATCACAAACTGTTTCAAACAAAAGATTGTAAATACTACATAGTCAATTCAAAAAGTTTAATTCAATTAATTATTAGTTTATTAACCGTTAAATTATCATTAGTTTCGTTAACCGGCAACGAAAAACTGTTTATTGCACTCAGGCAAGATATTTTTGCATGTCGTTTTCGCTTGTTCAACATTCAGCGTGTATGTATGTATTTGATGAGCTATATGCGAATTCATAGAAATCCGTATCCCAGTTGGCTCAAATGGTAGTATGCTGTGCATTTGCCGAGCATCTGGTTACGGATAAGAGTGATGGTGGATCAATTCTGCCATCCATATTTGGTTTGCATGCTATGATGACAGCTCGTTCTAACTTCCAAGCTCCGCTAAGTTGTTTTTTGCGAGATGTGTGAAAGAGCGGCGAGGTACCTGCCCTTCTAGTGTTGAATAAAACTAGAATTTTGACCTACTCAAATTAACGTAGGACTCTGAAATTTTGAATAGGTATGTATATACGCGGCCCCTGAGGGGACCGCGTAATAATGACCTTGAAACATACAGGTTAGCAGCAGGCATGCACTAGGGCTGGGCACGGTTACACGGTACGAACCGTGTACACGCGTGTAACCGTGTACACGCTAAGCTTAGCGTGTACACGGTTAGGGGTCACTATCCGCGGTTACTTAGCGGTTACAGCGTGTACACGTCAAGACACAGTAACCGCGGATACTGTAACCGTTTACTCTAAACGGATTGTGTAACCGGTTACTCTAAACGGATAGTGTAACCGGTTACTCTAAACGGATAGTGTAACCGGTTACTCTAAACGGATAGCGTAACCGGTTACACTATCCGTTTTCCGACTTCGTGTACCCGTTAAGAAAAATGTTCGTTTGGCTGCTAGATTTATGCAAATTAGCCTACAATCGTGCGCAAGCGAATTGCCTGTGTGTTACTTCATATACGCATGTGTGTGCAAGCTATATTCTTCAAGATATATAAAGGCATTTATACTGACAGCTCAGCATTGTCCCAGTAGCTCATATGGTAGCTTGCTGGTCTGCAGATCTAGAGATGGGTGGTTCGCATCTTCCCTTGGTCATTCCTCCCCCTCTACTTCTTGACGTTTAGTAACCGTGTAACCGTTTAGTAACCAACCGTTTAGTAACCGTAACTGTGTAACTGTTGTAACCGTTTAGTAACCGTGTAACCGGTTAGTAACCGTGTAACCGTTTAGTAAGCGTGTAACCGTTTACACGGTTAGTATCCGTGTAAACGGCTACACGGATACTTAGCGTGTAAACGGTTACACGGTTACACGGATAATTAGCGTGTACACGCGGATAATTGCAGTAACCGTTAGTTAGCGTGTACACGCGGTTACTAGCCTTCGAAACTAACCGTGTACACGGATAGTGATTTTGTAACCGTGCCCAGCCCTAGCATGCACCCTATCCAACGCACCCTACCTACCCATTTTGCATGCACCATACTCAATGCACCCTATCCAATCTGCCCTGAGATGACCCTGTCACGGATAAAAGTGTCCCCCTTAAAATTTGTCCCCCCGGACACTTTTATCTGGATAAAAGTGTCCCCCTTTAGATGAATGTGTTCCCCCTATAGGACACTTTTATCTGGATAAAAGTGTCCCCCCGGACAGTTTTATCTAGTTAAAAGTGTCCCCCCGGACAGTTTTATCTGGATGAAAGTGTCACCCCGGACAGTTTTATCTAGATAAAAGTGTCCCCCACTACAAAATTGCCGTTGATGGTTCAGGTTCAGCTTCTGGTTCAGGTTTAGATTTCACTTCTGGTTCAGGTTCAAGTTCTGGTTTAGACTGCGACTTCTCGTTCAGGTTCAAGTTCTGGTTCAGGTTCAGGTTCAGGATGCACACATAAAAAACTGAAGTTGCACTTGAACCATAAGTTAAACCAAAACCTGAATCAGAAGCTGAACCTGAACAATTAACGGCAATTTTAGAGGGGGGGACACTTTTATCCAAATAAAAGTGTCCGGAGGGACACTTTTCTCCAGAAAAAACTGTCCGGGGGGACACTTTTATCCAGATAAAAGTGTCCGGGAGGGGGGGACACATTTATCTAGATAATAGTGTCCGGGGGGACACTTTTATCCAGATAAAAGTGTCCGGGGGGACACTTTTAACTAGATAAAAGTGTCCGGGGGGACAAACTTTAGGGGGGACACTTTTATCCGTGACAACCCCACTATACTACTAACTTTATTTAAAACTTTTAAATTTTAAACTTTTAATTTTAAATTTTAAGAAATACGTCGTCACGTTTCAGACGTTCTTTACTGTAAAAGGCGAAAAATCATTTGTTGAAGCAAAAGGCACATGTTTCTCAAGTAAGGGTTGTAGCATGGCTGCAAGTGCACTCAGAGGTTTCTCTCCACGCGCCGTAGAACCCCCCGCGCCCAACGCCGCGCGCGCCCCCCCCCCGCTCTCTTTCTCCCCCCTTCCCCACCACCCCCCCACTCCCTCCTCCCCCCCTCCTCCCCACTCCCTTATCCTTACACAAAAAAAAAAAAACTTCCTCCTCCCCCCCCCCCCTCCCCTTCTTTTTTGTCCCCCCCCCCCCCACCCCCCCCCCCCCCCCCCCCTAAAATCACAAATACCCCTTCACCTCCTTCTCTCTAAACCCCCCCAATTCCACCCCTACCACAACCCATCCCCTTCCCTCCCTCTTCCAACCCCCCCTGGTTACACGTCTGGCTGCATCCTGGCGTTTGGGCGCATTTTGTTCGATTCTTGTCTTGTCTTTTTAGCTTCCTTCTTATTTCTGAGTGAGCAGCGTGCGACAATCTGTGGTGCCGCTAAGGCGAATTCGTTGATGCTCACTGTGTGTCAGAGAGTGCAACAAATCTCTGAGTGCCTTCTGGGAGTAAAGTGATTAGAAGATGCACATCAGAGTTAGCACGGCCAGTGACAGAAGCCAGGCAAGCTGACTTAACACGTTCCTCGTATGCGCTTCATACATAACATGCAATGCCATTTTTGCTCTGCGTAGAGTTGATTTTAAAACTCTTTTTAGACGTCTTTTCTAGAAGGGACAAAAAGTTATATAAAAATCGTAGATTTTCTTCTTACTTTAACTTCAACTTAAATTATTGCCTCAGCCTTATTTTAACTTAAGTTTGAGAAATTGGTTTAACTATTTTGCCCAAGTTTAAAATGTAACGCTGTAACTTACGTCTATTTTGTACGGTCTGTCATTGTACAGAAAATCGCTATTATTTTCTGCATGCATCTCACAGGATCCATATGGCTGACTGAGCTTACGCTCCTGTACCTGGAATTAGAAACATGTAATATTGAGAAAATGTTTCATTTAAATTATAATGGGCAGCATCATTGTGGATATTTTTAACAATATCAACTATGTTTTAAGGTGGTAGTTACGTTTTTGCAGCTTTTTAAAATTTAGTATTTTTTTACAATTACTAAATCAATTTACAAGCGGTTTTTTGCAGTAAATTAATCAACTTGTGCTTAACAAACTGCAACTTTTCAAGTATCATTAACACTCATAGTCTTTTGCACAAAAACTATTTTGATGGCGCTTATCCGTGATTGGGTCTCATTTTATAAAATCTTAATCCGCCTTCCAAAATTTTGTCTAATTATGGAGCCGTCTCGTTTTATAAAATGTCGTCTCATTTTATAAAACGGCGGCATGCCCTTTGTGTTGCAAGTTGTCCAAAACAATAGAGGCAAACAATGGACTTAATTACTTTTGGAACCTAACTTTGACCCCAGTGACCTTAAGTATATATTTTTTTCGTTTATTTTTTTGTTTCGCCACAGCCAATCAGCGTCTCTTATACCTCTATTGAATAATAATGACATGTTAAAGTTAAACATCTGTAATAACAGCCATAAGAACATAAAATTCAGTGACGGTTTCTGTTATACAGAATCATAGAACATGTTAACACCAAAAAATTTTGTTTTAATTTGAAGCAAAAATATGAAAATTTTAATTATATAAATGGCACTTTTGGAATTGAAATTGAAAATATTTTGTTAAAAAGTTGATAATGGTATTGAAATTGAAAATAATTTCATAATTGAAACAACCCTAGCCACTGTCGTCATTTCAATAAAAAATACCCTGTGATTCGCAGCATTTCGGAAATAGAATTTCAACTCTATTGGGCTAGAGCTGACACGAAGGTAATTAAAGGATAAATATTTTATAAAATGAGACGACATTTTATAAAATGAGACGTTTTATAAAATGAGACGGACTGGATTTGGAGAGGCATTTATTTTGGGTCTTATGAGACCCAACGATCCGTTGGGTCTCATAAGACCCAAAATAATTGCCTCTCCAAAGCCAGACCGTCTCATTTTATAAAACGTATCATTTTATAAAATATCGTCTCATTTTATCAAATATTAATCCCTTAATTACCTTCGTGATCGCTCTAGTCCAATAGAGTTTAGTTTAGAGTCCATAGTGTAAGTTGTCGTAAATGGGGGTGGCAGTATTTTAAATTTACATTTTTAATTACGACATTATGAAATTATATATAAGTCAAATGTACGAGAATTTGTTTCAGTTGTTGAATCATTTAATTATTTATGTGGTAGGATTTTGAAGTTTACGTTTGTGATGCCCCCTTGGCCACAAAACCTAGAAATATTGATATGGTGTGGGTGTCTGGGCAGGGGGGAAATTGTACCCAGGTTTGTACCCAGTACAAAAAATACAAGAAAAGTGTAAGTACACTACTTTACTGGTATACATAAATCAGTATTAAAATCAGCATAAATCTACAGTAACTGTAGGTACTAAAGGTCACTAGGGTTTATTAAAAACAATAAGGTTCATTGTTTGCCTCTATTGTTAACACTAATCTTGGGGGTGTGTCGCTATAGCCACATTTCTTCCAAGTGTTTGTTAATTTTGGTCACCTTGCACACAAAGGGTATGCCGCCGTTTTATAAAATGAGACGGCATTTTATAAAATGAGACAGCTCCATAATCATACAAAATTTTGGCCGCGGATTAAGATTTTATAAAATGAGACGTTTTATAAAATGAGACCCAATCCGCTTATCAGCTCAGTTGTAGGCCTTTTTCTATGTATTTTGTTATTTTTTAGTGTGGTAAAAATTATACCTTTTTTGAATGGTTTTTCTAAGTGCCGTAACGTTCTTAAAAATTTGCATATAAATTTCCAACGTCATAAAATAGACAAAAAATCCAGTTTTTGAACCGTGAATTAGCCGCAAAAGTTTGAATCAATTTAAAACTTTGCTCAAATATATATTGCTGTTTACTTCTAATGACTGTGCTAATTTTCATTTTGTTCAGAGCTTTGAACTACCATACCAGCTTATTGTCTTAATTTAATAGTAAAAATACTATGCGGAATGCGAAACCACCGGGAGTCAATAAGCTTCCCGGTTAGGGTGTAACATTCATAAGCTATCTTAAAGGACCAATAAAGCAAAATACAGTAAACTTGGTAGTATACTATTAAAGTTTCAGTCGTTTACTACTCACATATTTTATTGCAAAAGTAGAGGCTAAGCCATTTGACAAAGTGAATCCATCGACCATTGGCAAAGCAGGAATTGTCTGTGGGTGCAAAACAAGCTTCGTTCCAAACCCAGGACTGCTGTCTACAATTGGGGCAGGTAACGTGACATTGATTGTCATTTTGACTCCTAAAACTATTAAACAAGAAATGCACTGACCCTAACCGAATAACATGCCAACCGGTGGCTGGGCATGTCATAAATAAAAACATGGGCAGAATCTGATTTAGATGTTGAAGATTTTTTGCTCAGAGCTTAATTTTAACACAAAACTATACATAAATATATGTAATAAATAAGAAATATTCAAAGGCAAACACTTTATCGTTTATAATCGTGGGCGAACTTAAAAAACTGGTGGATTAATGTTTCACATGACCAATGTTTAGTTCTGTTTGAAGGTTTTGTGCCACGCTGGTTCACAGCCTAGTCAATTTTATGACAATTGACAATGAAAGTCTAATTGCATGACAGTGAAGGTCGATTCATACTTGCAGCCGTCCTGTTTGCCCAAAAATTACTAAAACGTGACGCTACTATGTAGCTTGTACTGCTACTTTATGCGGCCACTGAAAGGAAAGTTTTTCTTTCAATCAGCACTATGTTTTTTCGAGCATAGTTGGACACGGGATGTTCCACGGGACGGGCAAAGTTCTTGCTCCGCGAAATTTAGGTTTTTTAACTTACATTACCTTACCTTACTGATTTACTTTTCAAATTATGTAATTGTATTTTTCGTACTGCTTGAGCAGTAAAAAACACCGTCATTTTAACCAGTTCGTAAACCGTATGTTTGACAGCTGCCTGCCAGTTTCTCGTTGTCGTAAAACCATCAAAATTTTGGGCATTTGTGTTGTCATATCTGCGACTCTTTGGCTTCAGTGGGTTACCATTATGTAGTTGAACAATTCTGGTTAGCGTCATGCTTTGAAGTTTTTGGATTGAGTGCAACAAGCCCAATCTGCGGCAAAAGCCTCAGTAAACGTCAAGCATTCATTTTCAAGTAAAATGACCAGAGGTCAGTTAAAACCTGTTGTGCAGCGATATCTCATTTATATGGTAAGCCTTCCTGACGCTGGTGTCTAAAATGGCTATTATCACCTTCAGATACTGTATAAAATATTGCAACTCACTTAAACTTTGAAATAAGTTGTTTGGTATAGGTAAGTAAAATTTTAATGTAAATATATAAACCATGGATGCAGAAGTTTGGTATAAAATATAAATGCAAACACAACTACGTCTGCTGAGAAAGAAAAATAATATATAACGACCATTCGTGTTAAATATACTTTCGTAGTATGTATATGTGTAATAAACATACATATTTAATAATTGAAGTTATAAATTAAATAAATGAGTTATGTTAACTGTCGAAATTTCAACTTTAATATTTGTCAAAATGAGTTATTAAAAAACAGCAATCTTGATTCAAAAAAATGCGACCGAAACCCGGGATCGTCCCAAGGACATTTTGATCTTCAGTCTAACGCTCTCCCAACTGAGCTATGTCGGTTACGATAAACGACAGATAAAAATCTTTAAGAACAGTCTATCTGCATTGAATCTGGTGCTCAATTTGATTTTTTCGTCTAATGTTAAGGTTAACACATATGTAAAACTTTTATTTTGTTGTAAAAATAATTTTTGAATTTCATTGCGTTTATATATATTTACAATGTCTGTTTAGTACTAATGATTGATCACACAAATTCTCAAACTGTCATAATAAAATCTAAGATAATGTTTTGTTGATAACAATAAACTTAGTCCAACACCTCTGAGAGCTGGTTGGCTTAGACGGTAGTGCGTTCGAGTGGAAATCTGGTGCCATGGGGTTCGATCCCATCCCTGATGTCACTTCTTTTGCGTTCCATAATCTCAAATGGTTTTGCACACAAAGTAAATGTGTTTTCACTAGCCCTTGTAATTTAACACTGAACCCATTCGAACTACGTAGGAAGCACTGCAAATCTAATGTGACGCCCGCGCTGTTGGACTGAAACACAGGTTACACAAACCAACTGACAAACGATAAACACATGCACAGTGTTATTGTCCAGAATCAAAATTAAAGACCTGTTGTGCTGTGGCACAACAGGAAAAACCAGCGCACAAGACAATGCGTGCGACGGAAGCTAGAATTGTCAAAATTACGCCAATTCTCAAACTATGTTGTTTTATATGCAAATTTTAATTCAATTTAAAAACTAAGGGCCCATTCCTAGTGGATTAAACGGATTTAATTAAAATTTGTTTTGCCAATAACTCATGACAACGTTTATGAATTTATACGGAATTTGCTATAGCAATTATTCGTCGCACCTGCCGCTTGTGCACGAAATTTTTCAAGTCTACGTCAACATCGAGATAAGTTATTAAGCAAATAAACTTTAATCTAATCCGTTTAATCCATGTTAGGAATTAGCCCAAAGATAAAACTGCACCTGCGTCTTCCCCCGGTCTGACCGTCCGTTTGTTGTAGTAAGAGTAGCATTCTCCTTGTTGCTTGTCAACAAAATACTTAAAAGCATTCCTAAACAAACAATATTTACCTATGTATGTAGTTTTGTTGTGCTACAGCGCGATAGGTCTTTAATTTTATCCAGTGATTATAACACTAGACTGTAAGAATTTGATCTCTGTGAGTACTACAATACAGTTCAGGCGCCTGTTTTTTATGTTAAAATTTTGCTAAACCGATATAGTTTTCATACCAATGGACTCCTTTTAACCGCAAAACTTGAAAAATAGGAAATAAATAATAATTATGATAAATAATCTCCTGAAAGTGGTTTCATAAAATATATACTATCAAGAGTACATAATAGGGAAGAGTATGACACTCTTCCCTATCCTAGCTAATCGGCCCGGCCGGACGGTGCTCCGGCCGAAATAGCGCTTTTACGCCTTGATTTCAGGGGGCGGGGTACCCCCCCCCTTGAATCATGACGTCTTGATTTCAGGGGGGGGGAGAACCCCCCTCAAGCAGAACCGGGAAGTGTCTTGATTTCAGGGGGGGGGGTACCCCCTATCGTTTCAGCACACCAGCTCACCATGAAATCAAGACACTTCCCGATTTTGAGGAGGGGCCCCCCCTGAAATCAAGACATGTCATGATTCGAGGGGGGTACCCCCCCTGCAATCAAGGCGTAAAAGCGCTATTTCGGCCGGAGCATCGTCCGGGCCGGTTAGCTAGGATAGAGAAGAGTGTCATACTTTTCTCTATTATGTACTCTTGATACTATGCATAGGTTGGGCAGGAGAAGCGTAGCAGTGAATGGCTCAGAGCTGTTATTTAAACAACCATCTAGTTTTTAGATAAACCGTGATTTAGAAAAACACATAATATTTTAAGCATTATAAGCCATATCTAAGCCATTATATTTTAAGCATTTTTTCGCAACAGAACTGCAGCACTACAGTACGCTGAGCGAAGCGGCTACGTTTTTGTTCCACCTAGAGTAAGCATCAAACATTTGGTTTTAAGTTTATTGGCCTGACGCCGTCGTAAGTGTACTTTCTTAATTTACATATTTTTCACAAAAAAGCATCCTCTTTTGCAGCGAGTTAAACTGCAAAATGTCAGTCAAAAGCCTACGCAATTGAAACTTGGAATTTACGTTGCTATTAAGTAAAGATTATTACTGAATTTCAAGTTTACTGACGTAATATGCATGCGTAATATGCAGGCTGTTGCGTTTTGCACCACTCCTCAGCGGCCGTGCATACTAATTTCAGTTAATGTACTGAAACTAAAAATGCAGGTAAATCATGGTCAGTTTCAGTGCATCACTAAAGTTTGGAGGAATACCGACTGGCTCATGCGAGCGCGTGTGTATGTGTGTGTGGGGGGGTGGTAAGTAGTTGCGTGTGCGTGTCTCCCCATAATAAACGACAATGACAGGTCGACAATCGATATCTATGTACAATAACTTGTCACATGGCTTCTATGTAATTGGCCGTGCTACAAATCTCTGATATTTGCTGGTCCTGTGACTGCACATCTCTCAAGAATGCACTCAGAGATTTGTTGCACTCTCTGAACACACGATGAGCATCAACGAATTCGCCTTAGCGTGCACTCACAGATTCGTCGCACGCTGGTCAGAAACTAGAAGGAACCTAAAAAGACAAGACAAGAATCGAACAAATGCGCCCAAATCCCCAGGATTGCCAGCCAGACGTCGTAACCACTCGTATACGGCTGCTGCACAACTACTTTGACGAAAACTCAAATAATGATGACAAGTGATGTATGTACGTACTATGTTCAGTCTACACTACATCTTGCATTTAGATAGGTATGTTCATGCACAGCGGTAGATACTCGTGCGCTGCGCGCACTCGTGCTTTGCACTCGGAGCTTTCCATCGCTTCGTGCATACAAACCTCTGAGCGCACTTGCAGCCATGCTACAACCCTTACTTATGTTACTGTATTGCAAAATTAGGCGCGGCAAGCACCAAAATTTTGTCAGTAGTCCTAAACGTGGATACAAATTACAAATATTACACAGAGTTAGAATGTATCACAAGCACATTGAAGATCTCGGGACAAGCCCCTCCCTCAGATTTAACCCACCGGGACAAGACCCCCCTCCTTGATGTTGAAATAAAGATGCCTGAACACTCAAAATTTGCTCCAGATTGCCGAAAAGTACTTCAAAGTTGAGCAAAAAGCGAAAAAAACTGCTAAAAATAGCCAAATTTTGCTGAAAATTCGCCTTTTTTTGAAAAAATCCAAAATTTTTGAATTTTTGTCCGCTTAAGCCTCCGAAACATCGGGACAAGCCCCCCTAAAATTTCAAAAATTCCGGGACAAGCCCCCCTCTAGACCGAGACCCTGTGTACATGTATGATCACAAGACTTAAAAAAATTTGTCAGTACTGAACATCTGATCGTGGCGCAACAGGAAAAAGTCGCATCGTGGTGTTTTATGTATTCTATTGCAGGGTTTGGCGGATGCGCAACCCTGATATATGTTTGTCGTATTAATATGTTGACTCATACCGATCACAATGTTTTCCGTTATCACTGCAGTACAACACCAAATGTCCACTGCGGTTGCCAAACACATGCCCAACGGGTTCGTCTGGTGCATCAAACATATATTTAATATAGTCCAATATAATTCGGCTGTATTGTAGTGTTCTATTGTTTGGCCAGTACTTCATATACGTTTTCTGAAATATTTAGCATTTAAAAATGTAGAAGCAAGAGTACATAATAGGATCCTATTATGTACTCTTGGTAGAAGTAAGCAGCATAACTTAGTTTTAGTTTTTTTATTTTCTAGGTAGTATATATATTAAATACCTTTAAATTAAAGCAGGAGACTACAGGGATGAAATACTCAGGTTTTCAAATCTACCAAACTTTTATAAAGGAATGTTACCCTCCGTATACATACCTCTAGAATAGATGTGAACATTTGCACTGCTTTCGACACCTTTCTTTTCTGATGCGACAATAGAACAGCAAAAACATTGCTGTTGGGGTTACCGGTTACCCAGGTCAGAAATCAAAGATCTCCAATTTTGCTTATTTTTACATATGGTACTTCCCCAAAGCACCTCTACCTCAGATAAGAACAATTAAGCTTGAAGGTGCACTTTTGGTTCAATGCGTTATTGTCAGTGTATTTACATAGGCAAACATGCGCAAAAAAGCCTAAAAGTAGCCCTTAGTGGGACAGTTTTAGCACAAACCACATCAAGCCAATCAGGCTGCAACTAGGCATAGTAGTAGCCCTCTTGTATGCGCAAAATCATATGATTCGGAGTTTCGATATGTATTTTCAGTTCTAAAATCGAGTGAGAAATGTAAAAAATGGCCGTTTTTTGGGGCCGCCAAATCTGAGTGATTTTACATTTGGCGTCACTGGTCAGGCCATGGGTAAAAAGTTAAAAATGGATCGAAAGTAAAAAAATTCGGAAAAATTCAAAAATTTGAAAACTGCGTTTTTGTGAACATTTTTTAAGATGACCAAACTAGCCAAAAGTGCGCACAAATCGAAGTAAAAAAACTAGTTTTCCTTTTGATAAAATGACAAGCATAGTTGAAAAAAGCGTCTGTCAAATGAGTTATTGGTGAGACATGAAATTTGGACAAAATATAGAAAAAGTAAAAAAAACTGAGTCAGTATCATTTTTTAACCCTTTCATTCTTATTGTGACAAATACGTCCAGCCATTTCTTGGTCTATTTTTCCTGCTGTGTGTAAAAGAGCTCTTTATGTCTTTATGTGACAAATGTGTCCATGGATATATTTTGTCAAATTATGCACATAACGTATATGTGGTGGCTTTGGCTTGGCCTTAGGCCCATTTTTTCAAAAGTCATCTTAAGATGACCGCGGGGTAGGTTTTTTAGGGAACTAAATTGTACACTTTTTGCTAAAATTCGGACACAAAAAATGTAAGTGTGTAGCACAAATGTGATTCTATTGTATGTGTTTTTTCTTCAAAAAATGTGAAAAAAGAAGTTGCAGAAGTCTTGCAACTTTCTGTGACATATATAAGTCACAATAAGACACAAGTAGCTTCTTGCGACAGTAGCGTTTCCCATGACAGTAATATTTTTTCTCGAATAACGTTTAGTACAAGGATTGTACGATACACTATGGTTGTTTTTAACTTACTAAGCGGGTGTGGGATCGATTGAGGCAAAATATCAATAAGCATGAGTAAAAGGCGACGGATCTTTATTGTGAGAGAATATAGACATTATAAGGGGCTAATCTTTGTATTTTTTATCTCACTCATACTCCTTCAGTTAAATCCTAAAGAAAACATATTTATTACTCGCTACCTATGTAACTTGTCAATTGTAAATTTTGATAAGATGCTTGAAGAGATTTACAGAAATAGCTAGTTTTGTTCCCTTATCTATTAAGTTTTTTATTGTGTTGGTGCAACATCCTGTCTTGCAACCGAGTGTGATCTGTGAATATTAGCTACGTATACGTTTACTGGTACTTGATCAAGTTTATATTTTATTCCTTTAAGGAACGTTTGATCGAAGTTATGGCCTATAAAAATTTATTCTCACAGACAGGGTGAGAATGAACCAATAGCGTAATTATGAGAATAGCCGTGTCATTCTTTTTCAAGAGTGATATTTCAATCGGAATCTTGTGGGCTTTGACATTGTAGACAATTGTTTTGGCAATGGACCCAGCAATCTATTCAAACGCGTGTGCAGTGTAAACGATAACCGATGGACCAGCTATGTCAAGCGTTTAATGATGACTCTAATTCAGAAAAGTGTGGTTTACACTTTACAGCACCCTGGGAGGTGCCATTTGGACGCCGATCTTGTCTTGTACAAAACCTCTTCTATCTTATATTAGAGGTAAACAGGTTTCATAGGATCTTTGGCAAAAAAACTGCGTAAGAGATTTGCGTTACAAAACTGTGCACCCTCCACGGATATGTATTACTTACAAATTAATATACCTGCTGCTTTTTGCCAAGAAATGAGCATCAATACCGCACTAGCAGTGCTGCATCAGCATGAATTTCTATCTAGTAGTTACACCTTTATTCCTGTTGGGCCACAGCCCAACAGGTCTTTAATTTTGATTCTGGCATCTTAACTTGTGTTAGCGTTAAAGTGTTTATGTGCTGAGTGTGTTTTACACATCTTCTATCGTAGTTCTGCATCTGTCACACTAAAACGCCTATTTTCACTGAGTTGTTGAGATCGGGACTGTTGTTGAGAACGTAATTTGAAATGCAAAAGACTGCCAAAAAGTTATCAAGTCAGAATCGAAACTATGACCTCATGGTTAACAAACTATCAAACTAACCACTCGACAACACAGATCAGTACAGTCCTGAGATTTCACTTAAAGTACATGTATAATTAATAGGACATTATTGATAGGATATAAATTATCCTAAGCAAATTGATAATTAATAGGATCTAAACTATCCTAAGCAAAATGATTAATATAATAATTTGGATTTGAGTATACCAGTGAATACATCAAGCTATGTTTGTTAACACACTTTTATGCGTATTAAGGGGTTAGTGTCGCCAAAGCAGTTTTGCTCATAGGTTGCAAAAAGAGAACTTTTTGCGTTGAAATTGTACGTTCATTGAGAAACTAGTCCAAAGCTATAGTGTATTAAATAATTACCTACTGCCAGACACTAGACTACCAATATCTACCAAAATATCCTGAACCAATCACCAGTTGTAAGCCAGACATCACACAATAGGGACATAAAAGTTCAAAAATTCAAGTCAGATATCAGATTGGCCAGCTTGTGAAGTACACAAAACGTGTCCACGCACATTTTTTTGCCACAATTAAGAAAAAAAATAAAGGTTCGTTTTTCCTTCAATTCTAAAATAGGTTTTGTCTAGCTTAGGTCTAGATTTTTCGCAATTTATCATTATTGCTATTAGTACTTCACAGTTTCCGCACAGTTTCACAGTTTAAAAAGCTATTACTCCGCAACGACTCAATCAATTTGCACTAAATTTTCTGTGTACAGCCTACAACATATGTCCTTTTAAAGTCTGACCAAAAAATGCTGGACCCTGAAGGCGTAGTTTTATTTGGACTGAACCGTAAGAGATAACCCCATAAACCCATATATCAATCGAAAGCTCTTGGCGAGATGAATGCGTTCCCGTAGTTAGTTCCGGTCTATCTCCGGTCACCGGAAAAAATACCGGAAAAAATCGAGTTTGAGCAAACCGTAATAGCTACTATCACATGTTTGGTATCAATCGAAAGCTCTGGATGAGCTAAGGTCATTTCCGGTATCATATCCGGTCTATATCCGGTCACTGGATACTTAAGTTAAAAAACCTGTTTTCAGCTTTTCGTTGCAGATAAAATGCTAAATCCAATAACAGTTCGAGAACACCTAACAAAGATGTTTTACTGAAAATTTCATGCTTGTATGTCTAATGTCCGGTCAGTTATGGGCGATTTCCGGTTTTTTCCCAACCGGATATAAACTTGTTCCAGAGTCCGGTTTTACGCAGTATGGTCATGTAGGGTATCATTCGAAGGGTCTCAGCGAGTAGATGTTGAATATGCTAAAAATTCCGGTCTTCCGGTCACCGGATGTGACATCGGCAAAAACCGGTTTTGTCACTTAGGCACATCCGGTGACCGGAATTTTTGTAATATGCATTAATATCATTGTTCTAATCCTACGCTGAAAGTTTCATGCCTTTACCTCTTGAAAAACATTCAAAAACGAAAATGGGGTACAATAGGGCATATCCGGTTGGTCTAGTTAACCGGAAACATGCGATAAATCAACTTTTAGTAATGGTAGAGGCATGAACCTTTCAGTGTAGGATTAGAACAATGATATTAAGGCATATTACAAAAATTCCGGTCACCGGATGTGCCTAAGTGACAAAACCGGTTTTTGCCGATTTTACATCCGGTGACCGGAAATAGACCGGAATTTTTAGCATATTCAGCATCTACTCGCTGAGACCTTTCGAATGATACCCTACATGACCATACTGCGTAAAGCAGGACTCTGGAACAAGTTTATATCCGGTTGGGAAAAAACCGGAAATCGCCCATAACTGACCGGACATTAGACATACAAGCATGAAATTTTCAGTAAAACATCTTTGTTAGGTGTTCTCGAACTGTTATTGGATTTAGCATTCTATCTGCAACGAAAAGCTGAAAACAGATTTTTTAGCTTAAGTATCCGGTGACCGGATATAGACCGGATATGATACCGGAAATGACCTTAGCTCATCCAGAGCTTTCGATTGATACCAAACATGTGATAATAGCTATTACGGTTTGCTCAAACTCGATTTTTTCCGGTATTTTTTCCGGTGACCGGAGATAGACCGGAACTAACTACGGGAACGCATTCATCTCGCCAAGAGCTTTCGATTGATAAATGGGTTCATGGGGTTAGCTCTTACGGTTCAGTCAAAATAAAACTACGCCTTCAGGGTCCAGCATTTTTTGGTCAGACTTTAGTTTGTGTAAACAAACTAGACAAACAGATTGATAATTGTGGCGAAATTATCGAATGTGAATAGGTTTTAAAAACGTCATTTTCTCGAATTTGTGACCTCCCTGCTAACAGTATACTGCATCACTTATAATGAAACTTGGCGAAAATACTTGCCTTGACATACCTATATTTTAAAATATCTGTAGAACGGTGTTTTATCTCTGACTGAAAAATTTTTACAGTTGCGCAAAATCGACTGCTTTCGCAACACTACCCCCTTAACCAAAATTAATTCAATTTTTAAAACTTTTGAATTTATTTACCAATTTACTTAAATCAGCACGGTAACTTACCCATTTAATGACGCTTCAAACGAATCCTTTCAGCAGCACCGATGGCGCAGTGGATTAGCGTGTGGTTTGCATGTGATAGGTATTTGTTACATCAAACCAGAGGTCCTCAGTTCGATTCTGGACCGGTGTACTTTTTTCCAATTTTTTGTCTTTATTTATTCATTGTGCAAAAATAGTTTTACTTGGCAATTCACAAAAAATGTGCAATCTATTTCCAGCCAGAGTGGGCTTGCTTCAATTTTTTAGTTTATGTGTGCGATCGACTTCTTTGTCAAATTTAAACCATGTTGTCGATAAATACTAAGTGATATAACCTCACGTATTTGGACGAACTAAACGCACTAGACTTGTAAATATAATAATCAAGATCCAAAAACAGTTATATAACACGGCACATAAATCCTTATTCACAAAATCGTAAAATTTAGGACAAATTCAAATTCGTTCGTGGAAAATTTTGTAAAAAGTTGGCCCAGGTCCACAGCGTTAAAATACCTGTTACCTAAAATATTCAACAACTAAACGAAGCTTTTCTGTGGTCTCCGTGGCGCAGAATACTAGCGCTTTGGTATCTTAACCAAAAGTTTGCTGGATCGAGCAAAGCCGGAGAAAATAATTTTTTTTAAATTATACGCAAATCGATTAGCTGCTATTTTTTTATCAGCAATAACTTATTTTACGTCTTAACACCGTTACCCATTGTGCACTCTGTACCAACTTTGCTAAAATGGTTGCAAAGAAGACGTTTTGTATGGAAAATAAATCAAGTTAATGCTGTAGCTGGCCCAACAGGTTTACGATGGCCCCTGGCCAATGTATTTAAAAATAAATGCTTGATGCCTACTGAATGCCTTTGCCGCAGATTGGCTTGTTTTTGATAATCGTTCAAACAAAAATCTGACGGCACTTGCTCATTCACGACTAAGACTGTTGGTGTTGCTCTGTTATGCTGAATTATTGTTTCTGCTGCTCTTCTTTTGATTTTTTACACTGTTTATTTGAAAGAGTAGTTACTGAAAATTTCTCTCTATGTCTTATTGTGACATATATGCGACAGTCTGAAACTTTTAACATGCAATACGTGGCAGATCGCGAATAATTCCGAGCAACTTAAGTAGGTATAAAGTTTTCGCAGGGACAAAATGAAATTTTTCCATTTTCGATTTCATTGCTTAAGAATGAAAGGGTTAATAAATGGCCTTTAAATCGAGATATTTGTTGTTCAAGCTGCAAAAAAATAAAAAATCGTCATAACTCAAAATCTAGCCCGAAATTCAAAAAGCAAAAAATTTATAGTCCCACTCGTTTGAAAGTTTTTTAAACGAGTTACAGATTGTCCAAATTGATAAAGGTTGAATTGAGTTATGAGTGCCCTGTGTCTGTGAACACGATTTTCGCAAGTCACGTGACAGACATAAAAAATAAAGTGAGACAGAGCCTTTTACAAAAATGCTCAAATTTTTACCGCGCACCTTACTTAACTCCAATATAACCAAGAAAATAAAAATTACAATTTTTGAAGTACGTGCAAATACTCGGAGCGCCATCTTAAAAGCACTAAACTTATCAACAATTATTACATATTGTAGTGCTACGTAAGTGAAAGTTGACCTTTCGAAAATGTTGAACTTAGTCGAACATCAAAAACTTATTTTCAAAACATAACTTAACTTTGTTTTGCATTCCACTTAATACCTAAAAGTTCAACTTACCTCCTTTTTTGTTTTGTGTTCAACTTTCGAACAACTTTTGTGTTTGAAGTCCGACCTTTAAGAAGAGTTTAAGAAAGGAAGAACCGAACTGGAAGGGCAGTATAATACAATTTGCTGTAACTGTGAAAGTTTTGAATAAGCTGTTACTCAAGTGCTACTTGTTATTGCGTGTTGTGCTGTAACCTGCTACACCAAATAAAACCTACTTTAACCTACTTTGTATGTTTATTGCTTAGTTAGTACGACACTACAATATTAAAAATTCTTCACGTTATTTTGTTTAGAAAATCTTCAAAATAAAAAGCAGTTTGACAGTAAAGCTAAATGTCAAATTGTAAGATATTTTTTACTTCCAAGACGCACTTATTCAGTATAACGCAATTTTAATAAAAAATCGTAAACGTTAATTTATTATTGAATACTAATCTATTGATAAAAAATTTGTCGTATGAAACAAATAAAAGAGACAAAAAAGTGCAAAAAATCTTTTCCTAACAATATTTGTTTTCGAAAACAAAAACTTTGGTTATGATTTGCAGCAATGGAAAAACAATTTTGGTTTAAACAACCCGACACTATGTAATTTTAAAAATAACTTTAAATAAAATAATTTTTATGCCATCATGACTAACTAATCTGACCAACAAAGGCTTATAGACAAATTATAAAAAATGCAACCAAACCAAAAAGTTTATGTACGTTTGTAATGCAATATGTAATATCAGGCAATTGGTTTCCGAACGTACCAAATTTTTCATGTAGGTGAATAACGTATCTGGGTCAATGCTGGCAAAATACGCATTAAGCTCAGTAAAACTGTCAGTGAAGATATCGATTCGATGAAGACTGTGTTTTTCACCAGAAATCCATTGGTGGTCAGTGCCTGCAAATACAAGGCGATATTGAGCAGTATACTTTTTATAAGCATGCTATCAATGTTAAATTACCGTTAAGTGGTATATCGTTAATAATAGTATGTGTAATTTAGCCTAATTAAAATTTTAAATGTTTTCATTAACTTTAAATCAAATTTCAAATAACACTTTAGTGTGTATCATGCATTATATTAGTGTGAGTTTCCAGAGTATCATTGATATTTTAAAGGCGTCACCGAAACGGCGAATCGGCTATAACTGCACATACTCAATTAGTAAACACTGACTTGTCTGAAATAGGAGGCAAAGGCTGTTGCGATTTCCAGCACCTATAGCCAATTAGACTGGTTTGCCGCGGTTATTGTTTGCGGTGCTATTTTGGCAACTTTCAGATAGCAAAGTTTTGACTGAAGAACGGTTTTTTTAGATAAAGCAGAAACACCAGGGCCCGATTTATCGAAACATCAAATGTTCGTCGTTGAAAAAGCAAATGTTCGTCGTTGAAAAACAAATGTTCGTCGTTGAAAAACAAATGTTCGTCGTTGAAAGTTCGTCGTTGAAATTGTTCGTCGTTGAAAAATTTTTCAACGACGAGCTTTGGTTTTTTAGAACATTTTTTTACGTTCTAAAAGACAAAAGCTCGTCGTTGAAAAAATTTTCAACGACGAACATTTCAACGGAGCTCAAGACATCCGTTGAAATTTTCGCCGTTGAAAATTTTTCAACGACGAACATTTGTTTTTCAACGACGAATATTTATTTTTCAACGACGAACATTTGTTTTTTCAACGACGAAAATTTGATTTTTCAACGACGAACATTTGTTTTTCAACGACGAACATTTGTTTTTCAACGACGAACATTTGTCCTATAATTACGTGTTATGTTCGCCGTTGAAAATGTTTCGATCAATCCAAAATTTTCAACGACGAACATTTTCAACGACGAACATTTTGCTTCGATAAATCGGGCCCAGAAGTGGCAATTCAGACAGCAGCCAATAGCTGTTCTAATACACTATGTTTGACTAGCACTGAATTAACAAACCAGTTTGGTCACAGACTGCGTTCCAGTCGTCTTGGATCTGACATATGACTCGTCCGAGACAGGTTGGGCCAAAAGTGGTCGCACTTGAGCCAGTGTAGTACAGATCCGTCTTAGAACAAGATCGATCGGTTTCTATTGACAGACTTTGTCCTCTGGCAAATTTCACATACCTGTTATCAGAAAAGGGTGAATATTGCGGCTGTTATTGCCTTGCAAGCAGGCAACTTTGCATTTCTGTAACTTTGTCCATGCTTAATTGTATTAAAGTTCTACATACACACACACAATTTTTGACAAGTGTCAGCAAAATTAGTGTAACATACATGTGAAAGTCAGGAAAATAAAGCATTTAAAACCTATTCACATTAGATAAATTAGTCTGATTTATCTACTTTCTGTAGTTTTTTGCACAGGCTAAAAAAACTAGATCCAATTCCAACTAAAAACACAATGGGTGGATTACACAAAGGTGGTTTTATAAAACCATGGTTTTATGTACGTTTTCAGTTATTAGCACATGTGTGAATTTTATTACAAAATATCGCCTCATTCTGTTTTGTTAAAATTTCAACTGAGCTAAAACAACGGTTTAAGAAAATCTACACAATTTGTATTGAATCAGGCATTATTTTTTAACGACAAGCGTGGGTGTCTATGTTTGTACATTGTTTTCTTTATGCTGCAGACCAAATGTACGTGTGTCATTCTATGCAAAAGCAAAAATACATAGTAACAAAGACCGAAAATCTGTCATTTCCTTCCTACAGTTTTTTCAATTATTTTATGCAAATGACAGCTGTTGCGTTAGAGCAGAAACTAGCAGGTATTTAACGTTATTTGTGTTTGAAGCGGCAAAATAGCCGCGGTTAATATTTCTTTTTTGCAGTAGAGGCCAAATTCGTTGGCCAAATTTTAGTTTTTTTCTTTCAAAGTTCTCTTTTTTTGATTTTTGTTCACTCAAATAAAGGACTAGCGGCAAAGACATTTTGCTATGTGGCACAGTAGGACCACAAAAAATTGAATCAGCACCATACTTGGCAATGCAGCTTTCATTCCAATAAGCAGCCATTTTGGTTATTTGAAAAGGTTTCAGTGATCCTCCCGACAGCTCGGCAACAAATTCACCCCCTCCGTAAGGCCCCGTAAATTTGGGAGGGTATCCAATGGCTCCAAGATGCACATTAAAATGAAAACCATATTCACGCAGCTTTTTCATCCCATAAAAGTCTTCGTTCAATCTGCAAATAAACTTCACTATAAATTTTCAAAATGCATTACATGGCTAAGTAAATTCATTGGAATAAGTTTTGTAGCGCCAAAGGTAAATATGTTGTTGTTGTTGTTGTTGTTGTTGTTGTTGTTGCTGTTGTTGATTTCTGAATGCGTCTCCTTTCGGAATATGCAGGACTAGATGTAGGTTGTCTTCTCTAGGTAGTCTATGAAGTTTGCCGGTTGTAGCTGCAATACGTCGATGTCAGGGGCCATGCCCAGACATAGCAGTCTGAAACTGATCCATCGCGGGCAGTCGAACAGAAAGTGGCGGCCGTCTTCTGACTCGGCTGCGCAGTGGAGGCAGGTCGGTGAAGGAGATCGGTTACATCGGAACTGCGTGGCCATAAGCTTTGGTAGTCGGGGCCTAGATGGAAAGCTACTTGCTGCTTTCGGCTGAACTGGCCAATGTTGGGGTTTGCTCGCCTTTGGTTCTTTGTCGGTGGATATTGTTGTTCGGGACTTTACTTTCGTCATGAGCTCGCCAGATCAGAGCGAAACGACTTACGACAACAACGACGTAAACAGGTCGTGCGCAAGGAAACACAGTTCCGCCTACATACTTTGCCTTGTGCTGACTTATGTTTAAAAATAAAAAATAGTTACATTTTTTCATTAGATTGGAGTTAATTTTCTTGAGCTAAACGGCTTAAAAGTATGCTTAAAATTTTTTCAAATTTTCCGGATAAAAGTAAAAAGGCTTCAAGCGCCCTGCTTTGAAGTCGAACTAAACGGACTCATCAATGCGTGATAATGTTAAGCGGGCATGCTAAATTCGCTTAGTCCAGTCGTAATTTCGGAATACTTCAGGCTAAAATTAAGTGGCTGACATACTCTAATTGGTTTAGTTCGTCTAGTTGGATATGATATTCACAAACCCTTGGCTAACTAATTTCAGTCGACTTAACCCGATAAAGCAGAGAACCGTAGCCCTGAATTTCTATGATGACTAATTTATTGACCTTAATTTACTACTGACCGACAATTGTCGTCAAAAAAGCAATCAACACAGCCCCCATTTCTCCAGAAAGTGAATCATATATAGCGTATTTATATGGTTTACTGTTAACCAAAAAAATCAGTGAGAGACTTCAAACGACCTCTACATCTATAATTCATGTAAGCCAGTGATTAATTTTAACTAGGCGCACTTTTTTGGTAACACACATATATATTAACTTACAAAAAGTTTTGTCCGAAGTCACGATGCTGGCAGACGTCAGTAAACATTGGCAACTTGGCATCATTGTGATACGTTTTGCAAAGTAATGCAGCAGGACCATATTCTATCTCTGACGACGTGATATTAGGTACTATGTAGCACGCCTTGTATCCTCTGGTCCAACCAACAGGGCAACTTCCAGTATCTCTCGATGAAGGGCCTTTACATTAATATTATATATATATATATATATACATATATATATTTATATATATATGTCTATATATATTTATTTATTTATTTATATATCTCATACTATTTATCACGCTGATTTTATTAACAGTGACGCAAAAGCAGTCAACTTTACATGTCTGTATAACTTTCAAAGCTTAATTTTTTCAAAATTTTAAAGACAGTGTTTATTGAGGGATCGTAGCATCACTACATAAAAGGAAATTAACACAAACACCAACAAGCCAGTGCAGCTTAGATGGTGGAGTGTTATGCTAAGAAACTAGCGATGGGTGGTACGAATCCCCCTTGGTCATTTTTCTGCAAAATTTCACCCATAATTAAAAATAGCGCACATAGCACCTTGGATAGACTTTTTAGCGCAAATAGCGCAAAGAGAGCAAACAGCACTCCCAAAAAGCGCCATAGCGCGAATAGCTCATATTGCACATTTGATATCGTTTATAGCGCAAATAGCGCATGGTCAAAAGCGCTATAGCGCATTTTGTGTTCGCTTACACGCGTCCGTTACCCAAATTTCCTGCTTAATTTGCGCACTAGTCGTGTAATTCAAGGTAAATATTCTGGGAAATATTTTAGAATGTAAAAAAAAGCGAACACAGATTTTTATTTTTTAAATCTGGCAAAAAGTTATGCAGTTATAAGTTCTGCCTGAACTGGATGTATTCAAGCACACATGTACAAAGTTGTCGAAGACAATTAACATATTGTATTACTAGGCTATAGTATAGTACGTACACACCAACACAATTATCAAACTGCACTAGTATAGTACGTACACACCTGCCTGTTATAATTTCCAAAAGTCACACATTGTTGTTTTTTATTGACCTTTGCTGTTCTGACCGAGCCCTGAGGCTATTGGAATGTCTTTATCAGTAACCTAGCGGCCGCCTATTGATATCTTTATCAATCGTCTTGCGGCCGCTTCTTTTGCCACTTAAATGGGTACAAATGAATAAAGGGGGTGTGTACGATGCCCAATCACCACTGGTAATTTCCATTGTGATGGTATGTAATGTAATATAATGTTGCTGTTTGCTGGTATAAAAAAACTACATCTGTAAATAGCACTTCTGATTTGTGGGCTACCTACGGAGAAGCTGGAAACAACAAAAAAATGAGTTTTAATGAAGAATTTAAGTCCTAAACGTCAATTTGTCTGGTGTGCACGTACTATACTAGTGCATATTACCCAATTATTACACTACATGTAAGGTGTGTACTTACTATACTAAAGCCTATTATTTTAGTGACATGACAGCTGCTGAAAAACGAAAACTAAAATATTGTAAACAAGAAATCCCAAAAGGGGCAAGGTTTTTTTCCGGTGTCTACTTTTCAAGTTTAAATAAAATAATTCTATTCCATACTTACTGTAAGCGACACTGCGTACCTTACTGCACTTTATACAGATTCTTATCTAACCTAAACGTAACACGTACAAAAACTGCGCTGCAGGATGTGTGCAGCAGTGTTTTGCACTGCAAAACTATGAATCAATACAATAGTTCCTTCTCTAGAAGGATCAAAAATTGTCGTTTGGTTGAATCTTTAAGAGGCCTTGCCGCAACCTAGGCCAAAATTATTTCAAAATTTCAGCACGATTGTATGCTAGTTAATACCTACAAAATCCGTGAAAATCAGAAAAGTCTATTTTTGCGCTCATCACACCATAGCTCGACCCTAGCGAAAATTTACATAATTATATTTACTTATACTTTATGCAAAATTTGGATAACATTAAAAAGCAAATGAACAAATCATAATTTGATCGTCTATCATTTTGTGCAATGACGAAATTTTGGCATTATTTGGTAGGAAATTTAACCCATAAATTTTTTACAAGGTTCAAAATATTATATTTGCTTACAAATATCACGCTTTTGTCGTCCTGTCTGTGATTGTTTTTCAGCCATAGCAATAGTCTCCTCCAGTTTTTTGATATATTCTGTCTGAAACATTGTATTTAATCGTGACTGTAATAAATAAGACCAAAAATATGCTTGCAGCTAAAACTACCTAATTAATTCAGGGAAACAAAAAGCAAAAAATGACTGAATTTTGTTCGAAAAAAAGCATACTAAATTTAAACAAGCACTTTTGTTGACGAGATTATGTTTATTTGTGACATGAGGACTGTTAGTATTATTTTACCGTTCCGGTAAAATGTGGCGCGACTAGACTAATACATTCGAAACTTTGAAACCAGTTCATTACTGCAGCAAGAGCTATTACACAGTGTGAATTGTGGTCAGTCCTGCCGCTGAAGTTTAACTCGTGCAGTCCACCTTGAATAAAACGCATTATACTAGTTTTTTCTATAGCTTTATAATACCCGGTTCATAATCGTCCCTAGCGGTGTTTGCTGGTCCGTAAGGACACTTGACGTCATAGTGTACACTGTGCAAACTAAATAGTTCTACTAAGCATTTTTGTGCGTGAGCTCTGTCTTGTGCACAAAATCGTGACTGCAATCGCTAGTGTCTTTGCATTGATTCACGGACAATCATTTTACCAGACATGGACACAGACAAGCAAAATCGTCCACTTCCACTCAGTGTCGACAGGGATTTTTTACTCCTGACGGAATTATACCTATGTAGCTCTGTAGAGCTCTGTAGAGTTGTCAACAGGACGAAACTGTGATCTAACTGGGTATGCAGTAACTCAATAGATGTGAAACGAGGGACGACGTGAAGTGAAGGTGAACAGATTATCACTTCGAACTTTTGCAATTCAGTTTGAAAAATAGGTGACATTATTATGTAAACTAGTGCAGTTCACAACCGACGTATTCGATTATCGATTTGTTTAGACGCGCATGATCACACACACACACCCAAATCCACATATATCCGCCAGGCAGCTTCTGTGCCTGCATCACGGACTGTTTTTCACTGTACTGAAACTGAGCATGTTTTACATGCAGTTTTCGTTTCAGTGCAGTGACTGAAATTAGTATGCACGGCCGCTGAGGCGGCCGCGCAAAAAATTTGGACACGTACATAGTTGACTAACTAACCAGAAGAGCCATACACAATTAGTGTAGGCGAACACAGGGTGGGTACAGTTTTACTGCAATAAAGTTTATATATATGTATACACACATATATATATAATATATGATTTTATATATTTATATGACATGATATGTTTATATTTCATATGATATTACGGTAATCAATCATTCTAGCCCATTGAAGGCCTGTCACAAGCCGAAGTACAGGCTGTTGATTTCAAATTAAATTTATAT
>JASANF010006554.1:0-38698 GCA_030248245.1 Trissonchulus sp. WLG1_4
CAGGTTGCCACCCCTTAAAAGGGTAATATAAATAATTACCTTTAAACCACTATAAATTCGCATTTGTGTTTTAAATGTTACCATATAGTATATACCATATCTTAGCAAATACATATTTTATTTTTCTTTAGTGTTTCAACTTTTTTATCAGTTCTGATAAGTAAAAGTACTTACCTCCAATATCGGCAAAAAGTTCATCCTTGACACTTGTAAACTGAAATATAAAAAAACATAAAAAACAATAAAAAGTGAAAAAAAAACAACAACAACACATTTAAAACAATCATAAACAAAAGGCGAAAAAGTACATTTTTTAATTTGATTTTTAACTTAATCGAACACGCAATCGCACAAATTAAATCAAAATGCCATTGACTGTGAAATTGTATTGAAAATGTCCGAACAAATCTAATTTTCCATGAAACAATATTTTACATTTTTTCTGAAACAAGAAAAGTTAACTGGGTGGTCCAATTTTTACTTCAGTTGTACATTCAAAAGTATAAACGTATACTTGCATGTTTCATAAGTTTATAAAAAGTATTATTACTGCTGTTGCTCGAAGTATTGTTGTTCTTCTTTAACTTGTTTCATAACGCTTTAACTTAGTTTTTGTGTGTTTATTTTTTGCTTTGATGAATATTTAAGTAACAAAAGCAAATTACCTTTGACAGTAAAGAAGCACTATATCTTCTAATATTTCTAAAGCTGTTCCATAGAAATTGCAACAATAAAATAGATAAGTAAAATAAATAAATAGATTAAACACGAAAAAAATCCAGAGAAAAAGATAAGATAAGTTCAATTCTGGTAAAAAAATTTACTATAATCTTACATAACAGAACTAGGAGTCAGATATCATCAACATTATCTTTTAACATTCAGATTTGGTCTACTTTGGAAATTTCAATTCATACTCCCCATCTGCCCCCCTGGCTCTGTCCTTTAAGCAAATACTTAAGATCATTACGTAACCAAATGACTCAAAATTTTAACCTAATAATGTATACATATTAAACTACAGTTTGTATGCAAAAAATTAAACAAAAGTTAGAACATGTACCTGTATGTTCTTAAGGACAAGTACGAACGGGGCTTTAGTTACTAAAAGGTAGCATCACGGTCAATATATAAAAAATGTCCCTCACTGCTTTTGAAATAACATGGGGAAACAAATGGGGACTTTGTTTTGTTTTCAACTAGTTGTCGGACCGCCCATTTTCTGGATTTCCAGACGAGCGCTCTACCATTTTCGGCTACAGGAGGATGTTGACCTGTCATTTGATCCTTCCCCAATCATACTTTCACTGGGTACATTTTGTACTTTACCAGCCGCATGACTTTTACTGCCGGCAAAATGACGAAGTTATTATGCAGGAGAGCGTATTATTTCCTGGTATTATTGCTCTTACTGTATCTGCGATATTTAAGTTAGCATAATTGTCTTTTGCTTACATTATCTAGTTTGTAATTGCGTTTAAGAAAACAACAGATACCAAATACCTAAACGGTAATACCAAATAGTCACAAAGTAAAATCATGACACTTGTTCTATATCAGGTTCGGGAATTGTCTTCAGAACTTACATATTGCATCCGTTAGTAGCGTGATTATTCAGTAACCTTGCCGGCTTCTGGGCTGTTTTGATTTTTGATGGTAATCAAATAAAATCAATTGATTTTTAAAAAAGCCACATCAAATCATCTGTCAAATCAATTGGGTAGGCCGCAACAAACCAAATCAAAATAAATCATTTGACGAAAGGAATTAGTGACCCTCCGCGATTACATATTTTCTTGAGGAATTCTGGCACTGTGTAAGCTTCTTACTCCTCCTTGGAAGCAAGTAGTATCCTGCACTGTGTATCTGATTGGGCCGTTGCAGTAATGGAAATAATAAGTAGAATTTTCCCAACCGCCCGATCTTCCAAATCGTACCGCTTCTGGTGACTCCGCTCTCGCTCCAATTGAGACAGGTCGATGGCACACCTGAAACATGAAATAAATTAGATCAATAGATAAAAAAAGTAAATAAATAATTGATTAAAGCGTTGGCTCAAAAATCGAAACTGAAAACAGTTGGAAATAATTATCTAATGAAATGAAAGCTCAATAAGGTTTCCGTTTTTTGGAAAAAATGGTGGAATTTGAACCGGGTCCTCTCGATGCTGGAGAAGTGCTAGCCACTACACCATGTTTCGTATGGACTAAGTCTGGGTTAGAGCAACTATAAGCATACATAACTGAGTTGAACGCCCAAGTATGAGTGAAATATCGTGTCCATTACCTAGTTGGGTTTTTTAAGCAAATAGTACAAATATCGTTAACAAAAGTTTATTGCTGCTTTCTCATTGCAAAAAGCAAAGAGTGCATAATAAGAAATGGATGGACACTCGACCAATACCTGGCAGGGGTCGGAATTACAACGTGCGACCATGGTTATTCAAAAAACAGGCCACGAGCTGGACCATGGTATTACCCAAATCCACAGATTGGACCCCGGTCCAACACTGGGCAGGGGTATACCCCCCCACAAACCCGACCCCGGTCCAAAACGTGGCAGGGGTACCCAGACAAAATCAGACCCTAGTGGTCAAAACGGGGGGGGGGGTCCCCACCACCAAGCTGGACCCCCGGTCAAAACTGGCAGGGGTAGCCCCCAGCAGAATCTGGACCCCGGTCGGAAAATAAACTCCTAGTGCCAAATTACCAAAATTTCGCCAATAAATGCAGTTTCCCAGGCCTATAAGAGCCCTGTTGGGGCTACTGAACCTCAACTTTTGGCTTCTTGGGTTGCCGACCCCTGGAAAGCAGAGTCACAACCCATGGTATTCGTTTTCTCTGTATGAACTTCTGTTCGATTTTGAAACATCCCTTGTGAACTTGAAAAAATTTTGGAATGGATTCGTATGAAGAACTTTTTTCTAGGGGTAATTTAGGTTCAAAATTACGGATGCGGCAACCGTTTTAGTTTGTGACCTTCTGAACTCCCATACTGACTCACCTAGGGAGGCCAGGGGTTAAATAAGGCCAGTTTTTCAACATTGCGAATTTTATGTTTCCTGGGGACAATTTGACCGCCTGAACACGATATTTGACTCCATTTGTGTGTGCGACTTCTCGTGAAAGAATCCTGTGCGACCGCCTCTGCTCCAGAGAACCAAGGGGTCCAATTTTTTTCGAAAATAGAATTTTGACGTACCAATGGGTTAATTTGGGCACCTGAACACGAATCCGAGGTTTGATTTTCTGTTTAGGACCCTCTGAAATTAGTCCAAATGGGTCAAATTTCAAAAATTGACATTTGGATATCAGGGCAATTTGTGCCCCTATCTGCGGCACTTTCCGGCACTTTTCTAGAAGTGCGGTACCATCATTTCCGAACAGTGCCGGATATGGTACAAGGCCCTGCGGGAATGAACAAGCTCCAGAGTTGATTCATTCCCGCAGGCCCATAATACTATTTCTGTGGTATTCCCGCAGTGCCGTAATACCATATTTAGAAGAGTGCCGGATATAGGACTTGGGCCAAGTGTTCAATCAAACTTTGAAAGTAAACAAATAAAATGATTAACCAAATCAAGTTTCAATTAAAAAGATACCTTCCAATGAATGTGTTTTGCGTCTTTCAAAAACCATGAACTCTAGAATTTGGTCGGAGTCTTCGAAAATGTGCAAATCGAATTGTTCCAGCCATTTTGGTTCCAATGTTCGTGTTGCCGCCTAAAACATTAGCTAGCATAACTAAAAGCTGTATGCTGCTTTGTATATCACTATATGCCTAGTTCACACTTGTCCGTGACCGTAACAAATGTTGTAAGGCAGCACAGAAAAACTACTAGAAACTGGTTACTAAACAAGCTCTTCTGCTGAGTAAGAAGTGGTTACCATGTGAGTTCAGAGTGTCAATATTCCATAGGAAATATTAAAAGCGGCCGTTATGTGTGTATAAACTGATTTTTAAATCCCGGTTTTTTTGTGCACATCTACTGCTGAGTTGCTCCACAGCCTTACTGATTACTGATAAGCTGTTACTATTTATCAAAACGAGCAACCTCGTATACTGAGTGAAAAATTTCTATTTTATGACGCTGGAGCGTCACTATTTAACAGGAAAAACTGAACGCATGCCGTAATTTTTCAACAAAAAGAATTTTATTTTGCCTTCGTTAACAGAATGACGCCTGAGTTGTGACAAAAATATTTTTAGTAACTTTATTTTACATTTAAACTGTAATACCTACTACTTTTAGCAGAGGTTAGAGTTTGATTTTGCAAAAATAAAAAAAAAGGTTTGTTCGTCCGAGGATCGAACCCGTGATCTATCGCATGCTGAGCGAGAATCAATCCACTAGACGAACGAGCCGCACAATTCAAGCGTTGAAATTAGGCATGACATGATCCAATGTCAGTTGTACAAGATTATCAGCGTATTAACATTAACTGTGAGTAAAACAACATTTTATTGCATTTTGCAATCATAAACGTAAAAAATCAATTATTATCATAGAGTAATAAAATTAGTGAAAAAGCTTTACGTATTTTAAAGTACTTTACGTAAGTCATTTTGAAGTTGTGCAACAACAAGACTTTAGAGTCAATCATTTTAAGCCTGGTTGGCTCCGATAGTAGATCGTCTTGTATTACTGAGCAGCTGAACTCGATAATCGATACAACCATTTTTGCACACTTATGAATAGTTGCTGATCTAGCTTGGATACCTACCAAAAACTGCTATCTAATGTTCTACAACAGCCGATCAAATTTTTTGCTTAGGGACAAATAGACACGCTTACGGACAAGTCTGAACTAGGCATAGCAGCCACAATTAAGCAGGTCCTGTTGCTTATAGATATCAGAGAATATTCACTTTTTGGGTCTCATCAACTTAACTAAAAAACTACTACATATTATCTTGTTAAGAGCAAGAAAATACTACAATTTACAAAAACATAAATAAATGGAGACGCCGGGAATCGAACCCAAACTGCTTGCGTCGACATCGAGAATGCTAACCACTACACTACAGCCCCTGGGTTTCGCAGGCCCTATTTCTCATTTCCACCAATCAAACTGAACCTTAGTTTTGTATTTCTCAGTGCCCAGTTTGAATTTGACATAGGGATCCGGCAGTGGTCCACTGAGGTGGTGGTCTGTGGGCAGGAAATTGCGACCCTCCACCAAAACCACATTCACTATGGACGTCCACACTTGCTGGTGGGGCTGATGGGAAGCTGAAAGCAGCACAATCTGTGATCTGATTGGTCATTGGCCATCTATACGCATTTTGATTGGCTGAAACGTTATTGGTTAGCATTGGCACGCATTCTGACTGGCTGAAACGTTATTGGTTAATATAGGCCTGCATTTTGATTGGCTGAAACTTAAGAACTGAAACTTTTGATTGTTAACATATAGCTGCGGGTAACATAGACTTGAAATGCTTTTGCTTAATACTGAAGCATTTTGTGTTTAGTTGAAATTAAAAACGATTAAATTTTTCAATTAATTTTTAATTAATTAATTTTTCAACTAATTTCCATATTTCAACTACAATAAGTTTGTTATACATACTTCTGTTGTCAGTAAGTTATACTTACGCGCTCAAAAATACATTTAATTTTGTCCTGACAATATTGAATACATAAATTACCTACTAAATTTTTCCAAAAACAATTACGTATTTAATTGCTTATTCAACCCAATCGTGAAAATTGATTAGCATTTCAAACGGAAAAGCATTGAATTTTTTACATATCTCAGAAGACTTACATCTATAACTGCGCCTCGCGTTATCTGAGCTTGAGCGGGCGGATCGGCGCATAAACTGAAATGATTAAATAAATGTATATAAACTATCCTAAGCAATATGATAAATTTAAGACTTCAAATTCAAATATACCGTTTGAAGGGCAATGTTGTTAATATTTCTAATTTAATGGCATAATAACAGTATTTAAGGTATTTGATACGGTATTGTGTCAATTGATGGTATGTAATAAAATCATTGTTAGAACCTTTTTCAACAGATTCATCCACACGGCCACAATTTAAAAATTCTTCAAAACTTTAAAGAAAATTAAAATTAAAACTTTTTGAAAGTTTTCACATTTTCATTGTCTGAAACCCAAACATTTGTTTTCAGGGTGTTATTAGACCTCAGTTGCACCTCATGCTGAAGCCTCATATTCCAGAATCAAAATTAAAGACCTGTTGTGCTCTGAAAAAGTCACTTCTTTGATTAATCCAACCTGCAAATGTTCGTCCTGAGTTTGTGGGATAATTTCTAGATCCACTGTGAGGTGTCCCATATATTCGTCGTTCCCATCCTCTTTCAGCATAAGAGTCAGTTCTGTGCATCTGAAGCATAAAATAAAAAATTATAAAAAATTCAACAACTTAGATTTTTGAGGTATATTAAAAAGTATACACACGTATGCTAATGTACATAGCTTATCCGAGTTGAGATGGACGAAATAACAATTATCAAATACAAATGAAAAAGTTCAAGATGAGCAAACAAAATTAAATTCGTTCATAACACACATAGCTGAAATGAAACTGTTCATTTTTAACTTTCCTGGTACCGAAAACTGTACAAATTGGTTTTGTTAACTTTACTTCCTCCGTCTTGACTTATTTTGTTTGTTGTTATTCTTTTTGTTATTGTTGCTTATTTTGTTAAATTGTTTAATTTCTCCCTTTTTTGGAGTTGCTTAAAGACAAAACGATAGGGTCAAGGACAAGTATGAATCCGGCTAAAGGAAATATTATAAATAACTTATCCGACTTAACATTAACTTAACATTTATCTGACTTGACAGACATACGGCTGTAAGTATAAATCGACCTTAAGAGTGACAATTCCACCAACCTTGCTGTACTGAACTGTTTTTTGTGGAATCGAAAATGAAACGGTGAGGGTATAGGAGAAATAGCCATTTTGAAATAGCAGTTCACCAGGCAAGACCTTTCCTATCTCAGTAATGACCTTGCACACTGCCTTAGGCTATATAAGCACTTTGGTTGCAGACATTGGCTAAGAATGAGGTGCAGGTTTTATGGAAAAACAAGTATATATACAGTGATCTTAATGCACATATAAAGTGACGTCTTATTAAGAGTGCATACGTATGTATTATGTAATATCCCACAATGCTGTGATATGTTCTTCTTAGGTGTTGTTAAGTGTGTTGTTCGTGTTTATTGTTGTTAGTATTTTGTTCTAAACCAATGTAAAGCACTTAGTCATTTATACGCACTGTTGCGTAGCAATGTGCCATAACCCATACTTATAAGTCACTTATAAGTTTTTTCGACCTATTGTCTAAGCAACGAGCGTTGCTCAAAAAATGCCAGAAAGTTGAATCGTGTGAACCGGTTTTTACCGGTCGGTAAATCAGCTGTAGCCGCTTGACTCGTGTTTAAGCACTGGAGTTTCTACCTAACCAGAAATAAAACAAACTGGGTCCAATGTAGGAAATGGCTGTCTTTCTTTACAGCAAGTTACAAAAATGGCTGTGAAAAGATAAAAACAATATTGCCTTAGACCATAGCATTTTTTAATATTATCTTAGTTAATTAACTAACCTTCTTAATTCCATTTCCGAGATGTTAACAAGTGCCGCACCCATAAAATCGTCCGCTGCAAATCTGTCGTAATCATACACCTGAAACAAATAAAAACAATCATTGACAAAAGACAAACAGTTGATGGTTGCGGAAAAAATCAAAGCATATATAAGATACTTTATTTATTTATTTATTTATTTATTTATTTATTTATCTATTTATTTATTTATTATTTATTTATTCATTTATTTATTTATTTATTTATTTATTTATTTATTTATTTATCTATTTATTTATTTATTTATTTATTTTTTTATTTATTTATTTATTTATTTATTTATTTATTTATATTTATCTATTTATTTATAAGATTTATCGTAAATATAGTATATTTATCGTAATAAAAATAACGATTTTCGATTATCAGTGTAGTTGGCTGTTGTGAGTTGGGGTTCAGTAATTTTTGTTTTTTGCAGTTGTGTGAACAAATATTTAGCTAAAACTGCTCGTAAATTGTCGTTTCAACAAAACTGACGCTAAAATTAGTCAAAACGGTTGTTTCAACTAATACTTAACCAAAACGACTCGTAAATTGATTATGTTACATATTTAGAGAATGTTCGGTGAGGTTCATTTCACATTGCTTCTAACCTTGATTTCTTATTTATTGTATTTTGTTTATTCACTTATTCTACTTTATTTAATACTGTTCAATTTTATTTCAGCTTTTTTCTTACTTATTTTGCTTATGTCTTAATTACTTTTGTTTATTTCTTATTTATTTTTGCGTATTTATTTTTGTTTATGTCACCTATTTTTGCTTATTACCATTATTTCGCTCATTTTTTAGTTATATGTTCTAATTTCTCACTTAATGTTGTTTATTCCTGCTTTATTTTTGGTTATTAGTTATTTTTGTTTAGGATTTTCCTATTTTTGCTTACTACTTTTTAGCTTATTTATCATTTATTTGTGCTTCTGTTTTATTTTTGTTTCTTTCTTTTTTATTTTTTGCTCATGTCTTACCTAAATTTGCTTACTACTTTTTTGCTTATTTCTTAGTTATTTGTGCTTCCTTTTTACTTATGCTTCTTTTTTTCCTATCTACTTTTTGTGTAGTTATTATTTTTACTTTTGTTTATTTCTGGTTTTGTAAATTTAGCCCTACCTCAAAAAGCAAGGGAACGGAGCAATCGGTGCAGGAAAGTTCAAGCATCTCATCCCAAACCGGGTTTAGGTTTTTGAAGACTGTATTGCTTTTGTACACCATCTTCCCACCGTATTTGATCTTCACATATGGGTCGCTGGACCCTAAAAATAGTATAAAGTTAAAAAATAAAGTCTAAAACAGTTCTGATCAGCTGCGAAATCAAAAGCGCTCATCAAAACGCGCAATCAAAAGTTTAAATACGACCAACCAACAGAGTGAATTCGAAAAGGCGAATAAACTGAGACTAAGGACAGAATGTGTGACAAAACGTGGGGGTCCAATGAAAAGGTTGTCGATCAAGCGAAAGCGATAATATTTACAAACGCAAGACAACATACCTAGGCTGCTTACGAAATTTATTTTAAACTTTTGTTGAGTTTATGAAAGTCGAGCAAAAGAAAGTTAAGCAAGTGCCGCCTTATGATTTGTGCTGATTTTGAAACAACCTGATTTGGGCTAAGTAATTTACCAGTCCATATATATAATTTGGCAAAGGATTGGAATAAAAACACAAAATATAAGAAAAAGTTTGTAATAAAAACACTTAATATACAAAAAAGCTTATAATAAAAACACATAATATAATAAAAAGTAGTAAGCCCAAATTTAGGTAAGACATGAGCAAAAAATAAAAAAGAAAGAAACAAAAATAAAACAGAAGCACAAATAAATGATAAATAAGCTAAAAAAGTAGTAAGCAAAAAATAGGAAAATCCTAAACAAAAATAACTAATAAACCAAAAATAAAGCAGGAATAAACAACATTAAGTGAGAAATTAGAACATATAACTAAAAAATGAGCGAAATAATGGTAATAAGCAAAAATAGGTAAGACATAAACAAAAATAAATACGCAAAAATAAATAAGAAATAAACAAAAAGTAATTAAGACATAAGCAAAATAAGTAAGAAAAAAGCTAGAAATAAAATTGAACAGTATTAAATAAAGTAGAAATAAGTGAATAAACAAAATACAATAAATAAGAAATCAAGGTTAGAAGCAATGTGAAATGAACCTCACCGAACATTCTCTAGAAATATGTAACATAATCAATTTACGAGTCGTTTTGGTTAAGTATTAGTTGAAACAACTGTTTTGACTAATTTTAGCGTCAGTTTTGTTGAAACGACAATTTACGAGCAGTTTTAGCTAAAATATTTGTTCACACAACTGCAAAAAACAAAAATTACTGAACCCCAACTACACAACAGCCAACTACACTGATAATCGAAAATCGTTATTTTTATTACGATAAATATACTATATTTACGATAAATACTTATAAATAAATAAATAAATAAATAAATAAATAAATAAATAATTAAATAAATAAATAAATAAATAAATAAATAAATAAATAGATAAATAAATAAATAAATAAATAAATAAATAAATAAATAAATGAATAAATAAATAATAAATAAATAAATAGATAAATAAATAAATAAATAAATAAATAAATAAATAAAGTATCTTATATATGCTTTGATTTTTTCCGCAACCATCAACTGTTTGTCTTTTGTCAATGATTGTTTTTATTTGTTTCAGGTGTATGATTACGACAGATTTGCAGCGGACGATTTTATGGGTGCGGCACTTGTTAACATCTCGGAAATGGAATTAAGAAGGTTAGTTAATTAACTAAGATAATATTAAAAAATGCCTATGGTCTAAGGCAATATTGTTTTTATCTTTTCACAGCCATTTTTGTAACTTGCTGTAAAGAAAGACAGCCATTTCCTACATTGGACCCAGTTTGTTTTATTTCTGGTTAGGTAGAAACTCCAGTGCTTAAACACGAGTCAAGCGGCTACAGCTGATTTACCGACCGGTAAAAACCGGTTCACACGATTCAACTTTCTGGCATTTTTTGAGCAACGCTCGTTGCTTAGACAATAGGTCGAAAAAACTTATAAGTGACTTATAAGTATGGGTTATGGCACATTGCTACGCAACAGTGCGTATAAATGACTAAGTGCTTTACATTGGTTTAGAACAAAATACTTAACAACAATAAACACGAACAACACACTTAACAACACCTAAGAAGAACATATCACAGCATTGTGGGATATTACATAATACATACGTATGCACTCTTAATAAGACGTCACTTTATATGTGCATTAAGATCACTGTATATATACTTGTTTTTCCATAAAACCTGCACCTCATTCTTAGCCAATGTCTGCAACCAAAGTGCTTATATAGCCTAAGGCAGTGTGCAAGGTCATTACTGAGATAGGAAAGGTCTTGCCTGGTGAACTGCTATTTCAAAATGGCTATTTCTCCTATACCCTCACCGTTTCATTTTCGATTCCACAAAAAACAGTTCAGTACAGCAAGGTTGGTGGAATTGTCACTCTTAAGGTCGATTTATACTTACAGCCGTATGTCTGTCAAGTCAGATAAATGTTAAGTTAATGTTAAGTCGGATAAGTTATTTATAATATTTCCTTTAGCCGGATTCATACTTGTCCTTGACCCTATCGTTTTGTCTTTAAGCAACTCCAAAAAGGGAGAAATTAAACAATTTAACAAAATAAGCAACAATAACAAAAAGAATAACAACAAACAAAATAAGTCAAGACGGAGGAAGTAAAGTTAACAAAACCAATTTGTACAGTTTTCGGTACCAGGAAAGTTAAAAATGAACAGTTTCATTTCAGCTATGTGTGTTATGAACGAATTTAATTTTGTTTGCTCATCTTGAACTTTTTCATTTGTATTTGATAATTGTTATTTCGTCCATCTCAACTCGGATAAGCTATGTACATTAGCATACGTGTGTATACTTTTTAATATACCTCAAAAATCTAAGTTGTTGAATTTTTTATAATTTTTTATTTTATGCTTCAGATGCACAGAACTGACTCTTATGCTGAAAGAGGATGGGAACGACGAATATATGGGACACCTCACAGTGGATCTAGAAATTATCCCACAAACTCAGGACGAACATTTGCAGGTTGGATTAATCAAAGAAGTGACTTTTTCAGAGCACAACAGGTCTTTAATTTTGATTCTGGAATATGAGGCTTCAGCATGAGGTGCAACTGAGGTCTAATAACACCCTGAAAACAAATGTTTGGGTTTCAGACAATGAAAATGTGAAAACTTTCAAAAAGTTTTAATTTTAATTTTCTTTAAAGTTTTGAAGAATTTTTAAATTGTGGCCGTGTGGATGAATCTGTTGAAAAAGGTTCTAACAATGATTTTATTACATACCATCAATTGACACAATACCGTATCAAATACCTTAAATACTGTTATTATGCCATTAAATTAGAAATATTAACAACATTGCCCTTCAAACGGTATATTTGAATTTGAAGTCTTAAATTTATCATATTGCTTAGGATAGTTTATATACATTTATTTAATCATTTCAGTTTATGCGCCGATCCGCCCGCTCAAGCTCAGATAACGCGAGGCGCAGTTATAGATGTAAGTCTTCTGAGATATGTAAAAAATTCAATGCTTTTCCGTTTGAAATGCTAATCAATTTTCACGATTGGGTTGAATAAGCAATTAAATACGTAATTGTTTTTGGAAAAATTTAGTAGGTAATTTATGTATTCAATATTGTCAGGACAAAATTAAATGTATTTTTGAGCGCGTAAGTATAACTTACTGACAACAGAAGTATGTATAACAAACTTATTGTAGTTGAAATATGGAAATTAGTTGAAAAATTAATTAATTAAAAATTAATTGAAAAATTTAATCGTTTTTAATTTCAACTAAACACAAAATGCTTCAGTATTAAGCAAAAGCATTTCAAGTCTATGTTACCCGCAGCTATATGTTAACAATCAAAAGTTTCAGTTCTTAAGTTTCAGCCAATCAAAATGCAGGCCTATATTAACCAATAACGTTTCAGCCAGTCAGAATGCGTGCCAATGCTAACCAATAACGTTTCAGCCAATCAAAATGCGTATAGATGGCCAATGACCAATCAGATCACAGATTGTGCTGCTTTCAGCTTCCCATCAGCCCCACCAGCAAGTGTGGACGTCCATAGTGAATGTGGTTTTGGTGGAGGGTCGCAATTTCCTGCCCACAGACCACCACCTCAGTGGACCACTGCCGGATCCCTATGTCAAATTCAAACTGGGCACTGAGAAATACAAAACTAAGGTTCAGTTTGATTGGTGGAAATGAGAAATAGGGCCTGCGAAACCCAGGGGCTGTAGTGTAGTGGTTAGCATTCTCGATGTCGACGCAAGCAGTTTGGGTTCGATTCCCGGCGTCTCCATTTATTTATGTTTTTGTAAATTGTAGTATTTTCTTGCTCTTAACAAGATAATATGTAGTAGTTTTTTAGTTAAGTTGATGAGACCCAAAAAGTGAATATTCTCTGATATCTATAAGCAACAGGACCTGCTTAATTGTGGCTGCTATGCCTAGTTCAGACTTGTCCGTAAGCGTGTCTATTTGTCCCTAAGCAAAAAATTTGATCGGCTGTTGTAGAACATTAGATAGCAGTTTTTGGTAGGTATCCAAGCTAGATCAGCAACTATTCATAAGTGTGCAAAAATGGTTGTATCGATTATCGAGTTCAGCTGCTCAGTAATACAAGACGATCTACTATCGGAGCCAACCAGGCTTAAAATGATTGACTCTAAAGTCTTGTTGTTGCACAACTTCAAAATGACTTACGTAAAGTACTTTAAAATACGTAAAGCTTTTTCACTAATTTTATTACTCTATGATAATAATTGATTTTTTACGTTTATGATTGCAAAATGCAATAAAATGTTGTTTTACTCACAGTTAATGTTAATACGCTGATAATCTTGTACAACTGACATTGGATCATGTCATGCCTAATTTCAACGCTTGAATTGTGCGGCTCGTTCGTCTAGTGGATTGATTCTCGCTCAGCATGCGATAGATCACGGGTTCGATCCTCGGACGAACAAACCTTTTTTTTTATTTTTGCAAAATCAAACTCTAACCTCTGCTAAAAGTAGTAGGTATTACAGTTTAAATGTAAAATAAAGTTACTAAAAATATTTTTGTCACAACTCAGGCGTCATTCTGTTAACGAAGGCAAAATAAAATTCTTTTTGTTGAAAAATTACGGCATGCGTTCAGTTTTTCCTGTTAAATAGTGACGCTCCAGCGTCATAAAATAGAAATTTTTCACTCAGTATACGAGGTTGCTCGTTTTGATAAATAGTAACAGCTTATCAGTAATCAGTAAGGCTGTGGAGCAACTCAGCAGTAGATGTGCACAAAAACCGGGATTTAAAAATCAGTTTATACACACATAACGGCCGCTTTTAATATTTCCTATGGAATATTGACACTCTGAACTCACATGGTAACCACTTCTTACTCAGCAGAAGAGCTTGTTTAGTAACCAGTTTCTAGTAGTTTTTCTGTGCTGCCTTACAAACATTTGTTACGGTCACGGACAAGTGTGAACTAGGCATATAGTGATATACAAAGCAGCATACAGCTTTTAGTTATATGCTAGCTAATGTTTTAGGCGGCAACACGAACATTGGAACCAAAATGGCTGGAACAATTCGATTTGCACATTTTCGAAGACTCCGACCAAATTCTAGAGCTCATGGTTTTTGAAAGACGGCAAAACACATTCATTGGAAGGTATCTTTTTAATTGAAACTTGATTTGGTTAATCATTTTATTTGTTTACTTTCAAAGTTTGATTGAACACTTGGCCCAAGTCCTATATCCGGCACTCTTCTAAATATGGTATTACGGCACTGCGGGAATACCACAGAAATAGTATTATGGGCCTGCGGGAATGAATCAACTCTCGGAGCTTGTTCATTCCCGCAGGGCCTTTATACCATATCCGGCACTGTTCGGAAATGATGGTACCGCACTTCTAGAAAAGTGCCGGAAAGTGCCGGATATAGGGGCACAAATTGCCCTAACATCCAAATGTCAATTTTGAAATTTGACCCATTTGGACTAATTTCAGAGGGTCCTAAACAAAAAATGAACCTCGGATTCGTGTTCAGGTGCCCAAATTACCCCATTGGACGTCAAAATTCTATTTTCGAAAATTGGACCCCTTGGTTCTCTGGAGCAGAGGCGGTCGCACAGATTTTCACGAGAGTCGCACACACAAATGGAGCTCAGATTCGTGTTCAGGCGGTCAAATTGCCCCAGAAAACATAAAATTCGCAATGTTGAAAAATTGGCCCTATTTAACCCCCGCCTCCCTAGGTGAGTCAGTATGGGAGTTCAGAAGGTCACAAACTAAAACGGTTGCCGGATCCGAAATTTTGAACCTAAATTACCCCTAGAAAAAAGTTTTCATACGAATCCATTCCCAAAATTTTTTCAAGTTCACAAGGGATGTTTCAAAAATGAACAAAAGCATACAGAAAAACGAATACCATGGGTTGTACTCTGCTTTCCAGGGGTCGGCAACCCAAGAAGCCAAAAGTTGAGGTTCAGTAGCCCCAACAGGGCTCTTATAGGCCGAAAACTGCATTTATGGCGAAATTTTGGTAATTTGGCACTAGGGTTCATTTTCCGACCGGGGTCCAATTTGTGGGGGGTACCCCTGCCAAGTTTTCGACCGGGGTCCACTTTGTGGTGGGGTACCCCCCCCCCCCGTTTTGACCACTAGGGTCTGATTTTGTCTGGGTACCCCTGCCACGTTTTGGACCGGGGTCGGGTTTGTGGGGGGGTGTACCCCTGCCAAGTGTTGGACCGGGGTCCAATCTGTGGATTGGTACTATGGTCCAACTCGTGGCCTGTTTTTGGAGTTAATGGTCGCACGTTGTAATTCCGACCCCTGCCAGGTATTGGTCGAGTGTCCATCCATTTCTTATTATGCACTCTTGCTTTTTGCAATGAGAAAGCAGCAATAAACTTTTGTTAACGATATTTGTACTATTTGCTTCAAAAACACAACTAGGTAATGGACACGATATTTCACTCATACTTGGGCGTTCAACTCAGTTATGTATGCTTATAGTTGCTCTAACCAAGACTTAGTCCATACGAAACATGGTGTAGTGGCTAGCACTCTCCAGCATCGAGAGGACCCGGTTCAAATCCCACCATTTTTTTCAAAAAACGGAAACCTTATCAGTTTTCATTCATTAAATAATTATTTTTTACTGTTTTCAGTTTCGATTTTTGAGCCAACGCTTTAATCAATTATTTATTTACTTTTTTTTATCTATTGATCTAATTTATTTCATGTTTCAGGTGTGCCATCGACCTGTCGCAATTGGAGCGAGAGCGAAGTCACCAGAAGTGGTACGATTTGGAAGATGGGGCGGGTCAGATTCTGATCATCATTTCCATCACCGGAACGGCCCAATCAGATACAGTGCAGGATATCACTGCTTCCAAGGAGGAGAAACTACACAGTGCCGAATTCCGCAATAAATATGTATGCGCAAGGGTCACTACCTTTTTTGTCAAATGATTTTATTTGATTTGGTTTGTTGTGGGCTACCCAATTGATTTGATATGATTTGATGTGGGCTTCTTAAAAATCAATTGATTTGATTTGATTAGCATCAAAAATCAAAACAACCCAAAGCCGGCAAAATTACTGAATAATCACGCTACTAATGACGCACTAAAGTCTGAACACAATTTCTGAACCTGAGATAGAACAAGTGTCATGATTTGGCGTTGTGACTATTCGGTATTACTGTTTCGGTATTCGGTATTCGTTGTTTTCTTAATGATTATATACTATATAATGTAACAAGATAATTATGCCACCTTAATATTATATAATATAAGAGCAATAATACTAATAATAATAATACGCTCTGTGGCATAATAACTTCGTCATTTTGCCGGCAGAAATGGACATGCGGCTGTAAGTATAAATGAACCCAGCTGTAAAGTATGATACTTGAAGGATCAATGACAGGTCAACATTTTTCCTGTAGCTGAAATGGTAGAGCGCTGGTCTGCAAATCCAGAAATGGGTGGTTCGAATGCAGTCCAAAACAAACAAAGTCCCCATTGTTTTTCTCGACGTTATTTCAAAAAGAGTGAGGGACATTCTTCATATATTGACCGCCACGCTACCTTTGCAACTAAAGCCCTGTTCGTACTTGTCCTTAAGAACACAGGGACAATTCAACTTTCGTCTAATTTTTTGCATACAAACTGTAGTTTACACGCATACATTATTAGGGCAAAATTTTGAGTCATTTGGTTACGTAATTATCTTAGATTCGCTTAAGGACAGAACGATAGGGACAATACCAAGTATGAATCGAACTTCGAAGTAACGGAATCTGACGTCAAAACAACGTTGACGATATCTGACTCTGAGTTCTGTTATGTAAGATTATAGTAAATTTTTTTACCAGAATTGAACTTATCTCATCTTTTTCTCTGCATTTTTTTAATTTTATTGATTTATTTATTTCATGGATCGATTTTTTTGTTGCAGTCTTTATGGAACAGCCTCAGAAATATCAGAGATATAGGCTTCCTTACTGTCAAAGGTAATTTGCTTTTGTCACTAATATTCATTAAATAAAAAATAAGCTCAAAATAACTAAGTTAAGCGTTATGAAACAACTTAAGTAAGTACAATAGTACTTTTAGTAATATAGTAATAATACTTTTCATAACTTATGTAACATGCAAATATATGTTTATACTTTTGAATGTACAAATGAAATAAAAATTGCACCACCCAGTTAACTTTCTTGTTTCAGAAAAAATGTAATATCTCGTTTCATGGAAAATTACATTTAGTTCGGAATATTTTCGTGTATAGACTTCACAGTCAATGGCATTTTATTAATTTGTGCGATCGCGTGTTCGATTAAGTTAAAAATTAGACAATTAAAAAAGTTAGTCTTTTTTGCCTTTTGTTTGAAATCATTGTTTTAAATGTGTTGTTGTTGTTTTTTTTTTCACTTTTTATTGTTTTTCATGTTTTTTTTATATTTCAGTTTACAAGTGTCAGGGACTAGCCTCTGCCGATATTGGAGGTAAGTAAAGTTTACTTATCAGAACTTATAAAAAAAGTTGAAACACTAAGAAAATAAAGTATGTATTTGCTAACATATGGTATATACTATATGGTAACATTTAAAACACAAATGCGAATTTATAGTGGTTTAAAGGTAATTATTTATATTACCCTTTTAAGGGGTGGCAACCTGTAGAAGTGAAAATTTTAGGTTCCCTGATTCGCTTCAAATTTGCACACAATGTAGCCCAGGAAAGGCGCATCGCAGATGTAACAAACTGGAACCAATGCTTTTGCCAATTTTTCACAAGGGGCTCCCAAAAATTCAAATTTACGTGTAAATCATGGGCGCAAAAAAAGTTTTCTGTGCTCACAAAGCGTTCCTTTACTCGAAATTTTTGTTAATCCTGACGACGCTGATTTTTTCACGATTCGATAGCCTAATGTCATATCTCAACCTCTATGATCCATTTTTTTTAATTTTTGCTTATGGCCTGGGCAGCGACGCCAAACTTAAAATCACTCAAATTTGGCGGGCCTAAAAAACAGCGGTTTTTTGACATTTCGCCCTTGAATTTAGAATTGAAAATACATATCGAAAATCCGGATCATACGATTTTGAGCATACATGTGAGCTGCTACTATGCCAAGTGTCAGTTTGATTGGCTTGATGTGGTTTGTGTTAGAACTGACCAACTAAGAGCTACTTTTAGCCTTTTTTGCGTACTTTTGCCTATGTTAAATACACTGACAAACGCTCTGAACCAAAAGGGCACCTTCAAGCTTAATTGTTCTCATCTGACGTTGGGGTGCCTTGGGGGAGTAACATGTGAAAATAAGCAAAATTGGAGAACTTTGATTTTTGACCTGGGTAGCCCCCCCCCCCCGTTAAGGTGGTAGTTTCGAATATGCAGCACTTTAGATGAGCTGTTTAGATGAGCCTTTACTCAGTTGTTCTAAAAACTATTTCTAAGCCCGTTGGTTAGCCAGTGTTATACAACACGGCTGGATTTTTGTTCCGAAACCAAATTAAGTGTAGATGGTGTTAGCGTTATTAACGTGCTTGTTTTTTACACTTTTGAAGATGTATAGTACTCTAAAGTTCTCATTATTTAGGTAAAATTCAAATATTTAAGTGTAAACCAGGTTTTTTTACGTAATTATTTTCAGTAGTTTTCAACCCCCTGCTCTGACCCCTCTGCATATTTTGAACAAATTAATTTTATCATGTTTCACCCGATGTCGCATTTGCTTAGCAAGGACATCAAACTTGGCGTCGGACGACATCATCTGACGCGTCGGGCCTCAAATTTTGGACGCCAAGAGGCATTTTCATTGGAAACCGAACATAAACATACAACGTAAAACATATGTACATGTATATAAAGGGGTCAAAATTTTGGAGGCCTCTCAGGTCAAATTTTGGAGACCTTCTCCCCCTTAACGGCCAAAAATGCCCAAAATTTTGCGCATTTTTGTAAAATTTTGGCAAAAAAGTGCCATTTTTACTTAATTTTGCCCAAATTTTCAGGACCCTCGCCCCCGGCCTCTATTATGAACCGACTTTACATAAGACTGCCTTTATGCATTCCACCTTATGTTTTAGGCAAGAGCGATCCGTTTTGTGTCTTGGAGTTGGTCAATGCACGACTGCAAACGCACACGGAGTACAAAACACTGAACCCTGAGTGGAACAAAATATTCACCTTGTAAGCTAGTTTAAATTATTTTTTGACTGTTTTTACAAAAAAATTGTAAATAACCTGTAACATTGCTTTTTTCAATTGATTCACTTACTCAATTTTTTATTGTCGAAAGTTTCAATAAAGGTTTTTTTTTTAAAGTTCACTTTTTTAGTAATGTAAGACTTACGTTTACTACGGTTGTGTTCAGCAAAGCAATTGTTCAAAAAAGTAAGTCTTGGTGTTTTTTATCCGCCTTACGTGGTGGGATGCTCAAAAAGTGTCTGGACATGTTTTCATTGGCAGGAATAAAAAATAAATCTTATAAACATGAAATTGTTTTAGTGCTGTCAAAGATATCCATTCCGTGTTAGAAGTCACCGTATTTGACGAAGACCCCAACAAAAAAGTGGAATTTCTAGGAAAAGTTGCCATTCCATTACTAAAAGTAATTTTTTTATTTGCATGAAATGTTAGGTTTTAAAAAATACAGAATTACAGTTTTCATAAAATGATTACCGAACTTTTGTGAGCAAATATTAGTGCAAATAAGAACGTATATACTTTTTATTTTACTTTTTATGTTAAATTACCTAATTATATTTTATTATTCATGGAAATTTCGACTATTTTAGAATCATGTAAATTTAGTATGTACATACATAATCACAACCGATGACATTTACAATTACTTATAACCAATTAATTAATTTATTTATTTTTTTTAAATTTATCAATTTAGATTCACAACAACGAGAAGCGATGGTACGCCCTAAAGGACCGCAAATTAAGGCGAAGAGCCAAAGGACAGATTCTGTTGGAGATGAACGTGGAATATAATCCCGTAAGATGGTTGACTTGATGTCGTTTGTGCTCAATGTTGACAGAAATAACTAAGACTACGTAAAGTCCTTTTGCCGTATACAATTTTGCCTATGTAAATACACTGACAGACGCACTGAACCAAAAGTGCACCTTTAAGCTTAATTGTTCTTATCTGAGGTAGAGGAGCAAGGTAGGGGAATTTAGTTGGCTAATTTTTTTTATTTTTAGGTCCGTGCCAGTATTCGAACCTTCAATCCGAAGGAAGACAAATACATGGAACAAGATCCCAAATTTAAACGCCAAGTTAGTCAGTATTTTAATGAATCTCACCAGGAGTACACAATATGAAGAGTATGACACTCTCCCTATTATGCCTGAAAGCTTGTGTCCAATGCGGAGCGCAAATAGGCGTTTTATTTACTGTTTTAAGGGGGGAGGTACGCCCCCTTCAGTTCAAGACAGTGCTCACCTCCCCCCAGTTGAGTACGGGGTCTTGAAAGGAGGTGGGTGCCCCTCTCAGTTGAGCACTATGTCTCGAACTCAGTGGGGTACCGACATCAAAACCGTACAAAAAAGGGATATGTATTTTGCGCACCGTATTGGACACAAGCCCCAAGGCTTAATAGGAAGTGTATCATACTGTTCCTATCATGTACTCTTGATCTAGCAAGGAATATTTAACAGTTATATATATATATATATATATATATATATATATATATATATATATATATATATATATATATATATATATATATATATATATATATATATATATATATATATATTATTTGAGTGAAATTCAATTTAATTTAGCTTTAACAAACTTTTTTCAACAAACCTCAGTGCCCTCTCTTTTCTTTACTAATCATAATTAATTAATTAAGTAATTAATCTTTTTCAGATAATGTTAATTTAATTATTTAGTTAATTAATTATTCCAGATCCTAATGGCAAACGTGTCCCGTGTGAAAGCGTTCGTGGTGAGCGGCGTTGAACTGGGTCAGTTTGTGCGCAGCTGTTGGGAGTGGGAGTCACCGATTCGCTCAATCACTGCATTCCTTGTGAGTAACTCCATCAAGTCCAATTGGGATGTACTCTTGGTCTTAGAACTTAAGTGAGACATTATGTACTCTTGGTGTTAGAAGTTGAGAGAGGCATTATGAACTCTTGGTCTCAGAACTTGAGAGAGGCATTATGTACTCTTGGTGTCGGAACTTGAGTGAGGAATTATGTACTCTTGGTATCAGAACTTCAGTAAGACATGTAGTCGTAGTCTCAGGCCTGAAGAATCATATACTCTTAGTATCAGGACTTGATTGCAAAATCATGTACTCTTGGTTTCAGGTATTCCTGGTGTCAGTCTATTTCTTCGAGCTGTACATGCTGCCGCTGCTACTCTTGATGGCTTTTGCCAAAACGTATCTCTGTAAACTTATTCTCGGCTCAACAAAATCAGGCGATCATCTGCATCAAGAAGTAACTACTGTAGACCATAATTGTAGATAATAATTGTAAATCATAATAGTTGATCATACCTGTAGACCATGCTTGTAGCCTATAATTGTATACCATAATTGTAGATCATTATTGTAGTCCATTAATGAGGACCATAATTTAGTAGACCATAGACCATAATTAGGCCCATAGTTGTAGACCATAATTATGGACCATCATTATACACCATAATTGTAGACCATAATTGTAGACCAAAATTGTAGACCAGAATTGTAGACCATAATTGTAGACCATAATGGTAGATCATTATTGTAGACCTTAATTGTAGACCTTTAATTGTAGACTATAGTTGTAGGTCATAATTGTAGATAATTTTTGTAGTCCATAATTGTAGACCATAATTGTAGATCATGTTACCGAAAAGATAAATACCATTTTAATATACAGAGGTAGTCTATAACTGATGGGTTCTCGCACTTCAGCCGTATGTGAGCGTTCACTCTATTAAATTGCTAAAAAGTTAAACCCCGAATTTGTTGAAAATTTCTGGCTAAACGGTTATATAACTATACATTGCACTTACTCCACTTAATTTGCAATAATTAAAACAGCTATCACAGGTCTCGGCTTATATTTTGCAACCCTACACTTTTTGGCAACGACTTGTACATACATACGTGGTTCAACAAATGTTCAACCAAAAGCCAATTAGAGTTATTTGCTTCTTTTGCAAATTTCTGAAATTTTTAATCTTACGAAACCAATTGAAAAATTCTCAACACACTACAGTTATCCTTCCCTTGAGCTGCCGAACTTTATAGTCTGGCCAAAAATGCTGGACCTTGAGACAAACAGAAACACGCGTTTTCATTACGAAAGGAACGAATTACGAAGAGTACAGCGAGTAGTCACGAAAATCACGCCACCTATTTTGTCTCAGGGTTCAGCAATCTGATCAGACTTTAGTCTAATCCGTTTAATCCGATTTTTAAGCAGGATTAATCTGAAGTTGCATGTTGGCACTTTTTTATTTGCATGTTTAGGAATATTTCGAATCAGAAGCAGAAGATGATGAAGCAGCAGATGAGAGAGTAAGCTAAATTAATTTTTCATTAATCAAGAAATTTATTGATAAAAAGCTTTAATAATAACTACTAACGCATTAATATTTATTATTTAAATTTGGAAAATCTTTGAAAGCGCAGTAGGCTTTGACAGAAATATTTAATTAATTGTTACTGGTGTATATGTTTGCTTTGTTTTCTCACTTTATTTGTTTGTTTATACACTTGGGATATATTTCTGCATCAATCGTAACTGGAAACTACCGATCGGTACTATCTTTGCGACTATTTTTGTATATTTTTTGATAAAATTAAAAAATTCTTGATATTTTTTCAGATGTTTGGATTTTGTTTTAAAAGTTTGAGTAAAACTTCGATTGCAATGGACAATAGCAAAAAACTTAATAACATGTACATGTTTCATTTATTTAAAATTGACTTTACTTACATAGTTACATAGAATTGAAATTTTTTTAAAATAAATTTTTTAAGCTTTTAACAGATAATGAAATCAAAATAGACAATTTTAGTCAAATAATATGTTTCAGTTGATCATATTAGAGGCACGGTATGCAATTATCAATTGACTTATCTGTTTATCACATAAAAATAAATTTCAAAAAATTATCAAAATGTGTCAAAAATTATTCCTCACTTATCAGATATACTGTTTAGGATACCAAAGATAAATCCGTAAGTTTTTTTGGGACCCTTTGAAGCATTTTCGCTTGCGGCCTGTCTTTTTTGCAGCAGTAGAGAGAAATCGCAGCAAATCTAGCAGCATAAAAAACGCAGCGCAAAAATGGCAAACATTTTGTTGCTTTATTTCGATACGTAGCTACTGTATTTTTTAAAATATATAAACCATCGTCCAAATTCATTTTAAAATACTTTCGAGTAACAAAAAGGACAAAAACTCATACTAACTAGTTTTTGATTTTCTATAACTTTCTTTAGAGATTTTTTTGGATTTAAAAATATTCGCTAATGTACTGTCTTTTTGGGCTTCATTTCTAAAATGTAGATTTGGGTTACGGTCCATAATTCTCTATCGGTTACATTCAGATCTATTTTTGTTTTATGGGAACTTATCCAAAATTGAATTTGGCGGATTTCGTAGATTTAAATTTATTTAATTAAAATCATGTGACGGATGTAACTCACTGAAATTTAGCAGTTGGAGGTTTTTTTGGAATATTATGAGTGGACCGAGTTAATCCATTAATCCGCGTAGTTAATAGTATTAAGTTAATACTTAATACTATTAACCAATTAAATTTCCACTAATCCGCTGAATTCATTTTTGGAAGAAACCCATGCAGCTTTTTTATGGGAATTATTTTTGTACAATTTAAGTGACAAATCTTAACTGATAAAACATTACTCATATAATGTTTATATACTTCTGAAAAATTTTCAATTTCTAAAAGTCTATTGCACATTTTTTAGTTTTTTTTAATTATATGATACTTTTAGGAAGAACGCAAATCACTGAAAGAACGTTTGCAAGCCGTGAATGACATTTTAACGACGGTGCAAAATACACTCGGGCTAATCGCAGCATATCTAGAACGGGTTAGAAAGTACGGTAATAAACTTGTCCTTTTTAAGCCGGATTCATACTTGTCCTTATACTTGTTCCTGTCCTTTTGTCCTTAAGCAGCTGTAGGAAAACTATGTGGTCAAATAAGCTAGTTTTTTGCACAAAACAACTTGGGCTCTTTTTCAGTTTCAGTTTTATATACAAAAAATAACTAGAGAATTCTGTCATAGCGTCAAAATAACATAACTGATCGAAATTTGTCCTTGTCCCTGACCTTGTGTTCTTAAGGACAAGTTACAAACCGATCTGCAGGTCGGGTTAATACTTGGCCTCAAGAACACGTGGACAAGAACAAGCTTAGGTCAGGTGCTGTGAAAAATTGACGTTACCTAGTCGGTTTGCATATATACGAACTGCATTTGGGTCAAACTTTTTTAGCAAATTGACACATCTGGTTTGGTAGTTTTCTTAGCATATCCTAGGGAGAAAACGGCAGGGACAAGGATAAGGACAAGACCAAAATGGGCCTTTGTACAATATTTTAATAGCGTAATTATTGTAGGTAATTTAATTAGCGATATATTACATCCGTAGTCTTCGTACTTTTGAAGAATACCTAGCAGAACGTTTAGTACATTAGATCTTTACATCGTTTGCAATGACTTTCAACTACAATATATGGTTGACGAAAGCAGTTGTGCTAATGTTTCAGCACGTTCAACTTCACGTCGCCTTTTCTGTCGTGCCTGGCCATCGTGGTGCTGAGCCTGGGCGCGCTCGTGCTCTACTTCATTCCCATCAGATGGATCATCATTATATGGGGTATTTTATATATATATATATATATATATATATATATATATATATATATATATATATATATATATATATATATATATATATATATATATATATATATATATATATGTCCCTAGGGTGATACCGCCAGTTATATGTCCCTGGGGGGTACATAGCTTTCGCTATATGTTGTGGGGGGTAAGTCTCATCATACGTCCCTGGGGTAAAAGCATTATATGTCCTTTGGGGTACCTCTCATTATATGTACCTATGTCCCTGGCGGGTACTGATGTGACTTATCTGGTATGTGAGGTATAACTTTTTTCCCCTCAAAGTCATTCTAAAGTACCAAAGTACCTCTGATTATAGTTTACAAGTTTTTCGATATGCAAATTTTTTCAGTTTCCAAATACTTTCGGATTAAACGCGCTGTAGCACTTCTAGAAATTGGATGTGCCAAAACCACAAATTGTTGTTGAAATGGGTTATTTTCATTCGCTTCATATTCACATAAAAAACAAAGCATAGGAATCTATATCTGCGGATGAAATTCTGTATTTTATCAATTGGACTTTGCAACCCGTTAAACTTGTTCGTAAAGTCTGATCAAAATACATTCGCTAAATCGATTTTAGCCATTGGATTTAATTACATTTTATTAACTACTTATTGTCATTTATATTTGTGCTTTAGGTGTTAACAAATTCACCAAAAAGCTAAGGTGCGTTTTAAACACAGACTAATGTGTTTTATGCCAAAGCTGACCGATATAATATAGTTATACATAAAGTAGTAGTAGATATAAAGTCTGTGTAATAAATCAGTCAATTCCAATTAGTTTATATTATATCCAATCGAATAGTTAAAAAGTTTTTATTAACACAAATAAACAATTGTTGCACGGTTTAGCAAGAAATACACAATCAAGGAGCCGAGAGTTATGTACACGTCATACCAAGAGCACATAATAGTGTCTCACTCTATTAAGGTGGTAGTTATGTTTTCGAAGTTTTTGCATTAATTCAAAAAATACTTGATCGAACAAAATCAAATTGAGCACAGACATTGCAAATGTAGGCAGCAATACTTGAGCTTAGTTTAAAATTGATTCTAACTTTTACGATCATTTTATGGCTCAAAAACAGGCTTTTTTGTGTATTTTTCGAGAACTTGGAAAATTGTGTATAAATTTTGTGGCTCCTACACTACTCAGAAACTCCATTCAAAAAAGGTCTAACCCGTTTTATTTTAAGAATATTTTCAGCTAAAATATGACATATTTCTATTAGTCGTTCTAGGCGATTTGTAACTTTGAAGTTTTTTTACCTCAATTTTGACTTCTCATGCCAATATCACAAAATACCAATAACCGCTTGGCACCATAATTTACATGTAAATAGTCCCTTATGCATCTATTATACTTGCGAAATTTGGTTATTATATGTTACAGCAACCAAGAGCCTTGGCAGTTTTGTTAAACCCCTTCAAAAATTGCAAATTTTCTTCAGTCTCCTGAAACGTCATTTTTTAATCTTTTGTCCGCCATTTTTTCAACGGGTACGGGCAAACTGTGCTTAATGTAATATTAGCTGACCCCAATAAGGCCCTATTTAACTGAAGTAAAATTTTTTAAAAAATCCGTCATTTCTGAGCACAATGAGTGATTTCAGTTGAAGTAACCAATATCTTGTTCCGTTCATAAGAATACGAAGAAAGCTTATTTGACAGTAGCCAAATAAATTTGCCCTATACCTTTTTCGAATTGAGTGATAAGGTTGATTATTTTTTTAGTTACAGCCTACCAAAGTCATAAAAACTGCCGTTTCTTGACTTTTTAGAAAAATTTGAAGCAAACTTTTGCTCACTGTAAAAATCTGCTAAAGTATTACGTTTAGTTAAGCATACCAGCACTTTTGTAACACTTCAATGTGCCTCTGGTATAAATTGCTTAATTGTATGCGGAATTTTTTTACCATAGTGAGGAAATAACGAAATACCGGGGAAAATGCATAAAATTGAGCTGATAACCTTCACAAAAATTGTTGGCGTGCACACTATGGGTAACATCGACTCTTGAAAAACTGTAATTTTGTGAAAAATAAGTCGATTAATAATATGCAAAAGACCGATTGTAAATTGATTTAGTAATTGCTACAAAATAGAACATTGAAAAAAGCTGCGAAAACGTAACTACCACCTTAAGAAGAAGAGTGAGACACTCTCCTTTGTTGCCTTGCCTGTGTTATAGCGCAGGCAGATGCGCTGGTCGTTTTGAAGCCACATGTTGCCGTTTTGTGCAACATGTGGCTAGCCAATCAGAAGCGAGCACCACTTCTGATTGGCTAGACGCCTGTGCATGTGCTCCAATCAGCACGCAGGCGGCCTCACGTGCTATTGCCTGAAAATTGTCAAAAACACATTTAACTTACCAGTAACACATACTTAACTTAGCTTCAGCACATACCAGCAATAATCCCTGAAAACGGTGATAAAAATGTCGGCAAAATAAAACTTTGGGCAAAAAAATCAAAATACCCCCAACCCGACCGATCATGGCAAAATTTAACACTGAAATGACTGTAATGGCGGCCAGTGTGCTGGTTGGAGCACGTAAGGCCGCCTGCGTGCTGATTTGAGCACGTTCACAGGCGTCTAGCCAATCAGCAGCGGTGCTCGCTTCTGATTGGCTAGCCACATGTTGCATAAAACGGCAATAAAACGGCAAAACGGTTTTAAATTCTGAACTCTTATTTTCAGGAGTCCACACGCCATTCCGAACAACGAACTGATTGACTTCCTTTCCAGAGTGCCCTCCGACACCGAAGTGGTTCGTTATATACATTATATTGTCATATTTGGTTTTGTCCTCTGGGAAAGCGTCATTGGTCCTAAAAAGTCAGCGTGAAAAGAGTAAATTAAGAGAACCTGGTTCATACTTTTCCATAATGGTGTGTATATTTAATCCACTAAATCTGGTTTTGTGTATATTTGATCCGCTAAATTTGGTTTTGTGTAAACTTAATCTGCTAAATCTCGTTTTGTGTAAATTTGATCCGCCAAGTCCAGTATTGTGTGAATTTAATCCTCTACCTCCAGTTTCAAATAAATCCTTCAAATCATTGATTGGCCACAATCTTTAACCTGGACTATCTTACCGAAATTTGACCGGTATTTTTTATTTCAGAAAATGTACGGCGAATTCCGACCCGAACCGGTCGACCGATTGTATCAGCAGCAATCCTCCTCGGCTCCTGGTTGGCGGAAAAAGACCACGTGATCTCCTCTCTGGCATTCCATTGGCCAAACCCACTTTGTTGCTTCCTTCCATCAACCAATCAAAACATTCCTCCACCAGACTCACTCTGATTGGCTGGCTATTGCGGGTTTAAATGCCTTCTGTGTGTTTATAACTTATTGCCCACGCTGTGGATACGACTAAACCCTAGTTCATACTTGTCCGTAAGCGTGTCCGTTTGTCCGTAAGCGCAAACTTCAATTGACTTTTAGCTAAACTGCTCTTTGACGACAATTTTTGCAATATGACGTAAATATGATAATGAAATTATTATATACTGTTTTTGCCAAATTTGTTTGTGCATTTTGGCTTACGGACAAATTGTTTCGAAAACGTACGAAAACGGACAAGTATTAGACAAGGACGGGTTTGTCTTAGTTTGTTGTAAAGTTTGTGTTGGGGCTGTCCAAATCCGACCAAAAGTGTCATTCTATACTCACACTCGTTAGACATATATACTTCACGTTATGACTATGCCGATTACATATCAAGAGGGTATCAAGGGTATCAAGAGTACAGAATCAACGCTATTAGTTATCAGGCTCGTGAGCCACTGTATTTCCTACTGTCAATTGCTATTACATAGCAAGAGTAAGGTTTTTCATCAAAACTATGAACAACAAACATAAGCAGATGATATCTGAGCAAAATCATAGTTTAGCAGACAACCTTGATTTATGACAACCTCCCTGAGGTTTAATTTTCAAAACTACAGTAAACGCGTCAAGATTAAATTTTTTTGTCATTAATTTAAGACATTGGATACAAAATTACACGCAATTTACGTAGTTTTGCGAAACTAGCTCAAAATAAAAAAATTCAAAAAAACGATTCAGAACGAAAAATTCAAAAACGAATTCATTTAATCGAGTCAAGGAATCAACCCATAAATGGGTATTACCGATGCCCCTATCTCGACATGATTTATTTGCTATGCTTTGTCATTGCTATACATTTTGTCTAGTCCTGAAATACTATTTATTGTAATAAAACTTTAAAAGACTGTACAATAAAACTATTGGCTTTGTTTTTATTCACTTAGCGTGTTATGGCTTCAGAGCCAATTTATACTTAGTTTTGTGTGCGAACGTGTTAACGTGTAACTTAGTTACGCTACAACACATGCTAACGACTACACCACAGCCCCCGAGTCTCATAGGTCCTAATTCTCATTTACAACAGTCTTTCCCCTTCGAACATCGTTGCAACCCTGAAACGATACTCTGTCGATACTCTTGTTTCCGTGGCGAACCCGATGCTTCAAGGGCGCAGCACATTCACTTCAGTTTCCTGGATTACTCGCAACCTCTCATTCAAATCCGAGGGTTTTCATCGGTGCACCTCTAACCGAAACCGATGGTTTTTCGGCTTATCCTTAACCGAGGATCAATACTAGAAAAAACTAAGTACACATTACACAATCATGCTTGACACAGCACGAGCACAATGGTTGAAGTGCCAACCTCAACCCAGGGCATGGGGCTCCTAACCCACCTCCGAAGACGGTTCGGGGACAGGGCTGTCCTGAGGACCCGGCCCTATCCTCTCCGTGCTGTCATGGTCGCCACTATGTTGAAACAAAGAGGTGAGATAGGCCCTCTAAAGTATTTAAAGGGATTTACGACAGCTCATCATCGGCCCGGTAGCTCAGCGGTAGAGTGCTGGTCTGCAGATCCAGAGATTCCCTCTGGGGTCTGGGTTTGCAGGTTCGAATCCCCTTTGGGTCATTCTGATGATGATGCTGTCTTTTTTCAGTAGAATCTCTCCTCCCTTTCTTGACATTAGAAACAAGAAACTTGGAGGCGCCGGGAATCGAACCCGGACCGTTGAGTCCGCGACAAGAATGCTAACCACTACACCACACCGGTTTTATAGGCCGTAATTCTCATTTTCAACACATCCTTGACTCCGGAATCAAGGGAATTAAGAGTCTGTAGCAAGTAGTTTATTACTGTTTGTATCTTATTATTAATCATATCCTACTATTAATTACGCTATTTCAAAGTATATTAATCAATTTATAGTATCCGGTTAATTTAATAAGTTCTACGATACAGAAAATATAATAGACAGTTATCATGTTGATTAATACAGCCTATATTATATTCATTCATTTTACTGCCATTATTCACGACATTAGTCTTATCACTTCAAAACGTTCATTCCAAAATCTTATTCATTCATTATTTTCTTGAATATCTCTACTGGGTTTTCTATAAGCTACTAAAACTGCCATTTGGATAGTTAGGTATACTTTGAAGAAATTATCTTTATAATCGTCTAAAATATAGATTTGAGAATTAATTTTAATCTAAGTGGTCTAATTTGCGTTACTCAGCATTAAGGTAATCACCAAACAGTATGTCACTTTTTAGAGCACATAGATAAATTTACAAATTATTTTTAGCTATTTTGCCTGCTTTACTCACGAATTAAAATAATTACCCAAGTTGTAATTTAATTTTTTTCAGCTGGATATGGATTTAATGCCAATTTACTGCGTTTTACCAGTTTTTTAAGCGTATATTTACTGAAATTTTTCGCTTTTTGTATGCGAAAATTAAAATAGTCAATAGTCAATAGTCCTGGTTTTTGTTTAACCATAAAGTCACAGGCACAAAATTACTACGGCAATTTTTGCATTACATTGCAGTACAAAACATAGCTGCTTTTACATGGCTAATTTTCTTGTGTATAACACAAGTTGATTCTTTGGGGCAAAGTGTCAAGAACAATAAAACAAGGTTTGTACTCATTTTTTAACCTTACCATCGTCGTTTTGTCTGTGAGCAAATTTAGCAACAGTTTTGCATAAAGTTGAAGTCAAGTCTCATTTGTATGCGAAAACTTCGTACTCTTAAGAACAAGTATGATCCTCGGAGCCTAAAAGATTAAATTAAATTTATTTCGATAGAACCAAGAGTACATAATAGGAAGAGTATGACACTCTTCCTATTATGCCTACGGGCTTGCGTCCAATACGGAGCGCGAATAGCCCGTTTATGTACGGTTTTGAGGCTGGGGTGCCCCCCGACAACTGAAGACCCCGTACTCAACTAAAGGGGGGGTACCGCCCCCCTCATTTTAAGACACTGAGAAAGACATTGCGCTACCCCCCCCCTCAGTTCTGTACCCCGTATTCAGTTCAGGGAGGTCTCAAAACCGTACATAAATGGGCTATTTTACCCAAGGGCATAATAAGAAGAGTGTCATACTCTTCCTTTTATGCACTCTTGATAGAACTTTCTGAACTATCAAAAAATGATTTTTTTATATTTTGTTTTGAAGACAGACACTTATATGCACTATTTAGAAAAAGTATTTTTTGCTTGTTATACTCAGCAGAAATAAAGCAGTAAAGTACAAAACGAACCCGCCATTTGCATATATATTCAACTTTTTAAAGTTTTTAAAATTATTTTTTAAATTCATTAAACCGTTCAAAAAGCTCCTCGCAAGTCTTTTTTAGATGTTTTTTCTGGTGAAAACCGGCAAAACGGAACTTATGGAAAAAATCCAAAACTAAGCAGTTTCGACAAATTTTACTTTTCCACCACTTTTGGCGCAATTTCATTCATTTTCCGTTCATTTGTCATTCAAATGTCAGTAGAAATGGTTTTTTCTCATTTTCGACGAATTTTTCAATTTTTTTTCAAACCAAAGCCCTGTTTTTTTCTTTGCCTGCCAACCGCCTGTTATGAAAATGAATAAATTAAGTGGCTTTAGCGGCTTGGTTTTATTTATGACCTCTTGTAAGAAAATTCGGAACCCGTTAATTAACACCTAACATTTGCGCCCTTTTACTTACCTAATATTGACGCTATTTGCGCCTTTTTTATTAGGTAATAGATTTTCGTAACTTCTTCCTGGAGATGTGCTAACAGGCCAGTGTTGTGTGAATAAGGGTCAGCCGCATGTCCGTTCAGCCGGCCAAATTACGAAATTATCACGCCACAATTTCATTTGATCCTCTATTAGTGGCGTGATTGTTTCAAAATTTTGCGGCTGAACGGACGTACGGCTGTAAGTATAAATCGACCTATAGTAGGGGACCGCCAGTAAATAACTAACCGTAATTGAGCATGGTAAGTAGATACAGTACTTGAAGTGGTAGAGCGCTAGTCTGCAGGTCTACCTATCTAAGTGGTAGTTCAAATCATCGGACAATTTTAGCATCTAGGTAATTTCTTTCTCTGTGGTCTAACAGATATGGTGTCTTTGTGCCGGAAGAATGTATTTCTAAGGCCCTGTTTCCACTAGGCAGAATTAAGAGAACAGACAAAAATAAGAAAGGTATTTTGTATTTCACAATCCCTACCCACTGTAAAATTAAATCAAGTTTTGTTATTATTTGAGCTATTTGGTATTATGTATTTTCATATTATTTCTACCACTCACTTCGTTCTATTTCTTTTTTGTTTATTTCAACCAATATCTGTAATCGAATTTGAATTAAGACCGAACTTCTAAAGTTTGGGGTTGTTACAGATATAGGCAAATTCTTGTTCCGGTAAAACAATAACCATATAGTTGTAAAAACCGTCATGAACAATATCTTCGCATTAAAGCATATGAATAATGTTTTTTTTTGCTTTTTTTGTAATTTGCCGGTTGAACGAGCATAAATTACTATAGCTGTGAGTCGACCATCTTTTAACGTTTATTTTACATTAATCTACCATTCCATCTATCTTTTATCAAGCCTTTGTTATGAGAGTGACTTATTTTTTAAATCCATAGGTTGTGCCTGAGATTAAGAAGAAATCACAAACTTGCCATAATACGAAGGTATGACAAAAAATTGCTAGTGTCTGATAAGTATTAAACGACACATGTGATTTTTGCAGCAATCATTCACAAAAATGCGCTTTGTTTTTTGCTTAAACTGAAATTAAAAAATTACATTCTTTACCTCAGCGTTTATTTTATCAGTTTTGACTACTATTAAATCTGTCCATGTATCAATAGTTAGATTTAGCTAATTTAGATTAAACTTTGCTTAGGTAATAACTTTTCACTATATTAGTATTATTCAATAATATTTAGTAAATAGTAAAATTTAGATAAATACATTTTCAGGAGCTATTACAAACAATTATTTTTTCTCATTTGCTAAATCTAATTTTAATTATCGATTTAACGATTCAGACCTAGATTCCTAACCTGAGCCAAAACTAACTATAAGTACTAAAAAAACCGCCCAGACAAAAAACAAACCCGCCACATTCCACAAGCAAAAAAACCGGCGATCTGTATTTACCGTAAACGTCAAAATATGCGCTGATTCTCAAGAAAGTTCTATCAGGCATTCTAACCGTCGGCTTATGTCTGTTTTTTGTACCAGACGCAAAAATTATCGGTTAAATCAACTGCAGCAGACTTAAGTCGGTTTTTAAGCATTATTATTTTTTATAGGGGGTGCAATATTAATTAATATTAATTAATTTAAATATAATTAATAATATTAATCAATCGCAGTATTAATTTTTTCATGAATCAAAGCTATAGAATTAGTGAAAAGGTTTATTTAATTAGTCAACCTTATCTTTATATTTACATGATTCACATATTTTTTATCAAAGTTGCGACAAATACACCATTTGTGTAAACTACTTGATTAAATTGTTTCTATGTAAATAAATAGAATTACATTATTACATTTTGTCCCTAAAAGGGTATGATTTGTTTATTAACTGTCCGGCTTCTTTAATTTAATCTTATTAAAATTGGCATCGCCAGCAAAAACTGGCGTTTTTAATATGACTAATACTACATTATGCTACAGTCTCTTAACTAAGTCTGAATCACGTGACTGTAGACTCTGCAAAGTATATAGAATTTTATGCTGTATTTATATCTATATAATACAATTTCAAGTATCAAGTGACTTCGATTCCGTTCTGACTCCGGAGTCTGTAGCAAGTAATTTTGGTCGGTACTGTAACTACTTCAGACGGTGTATTTTACCCTACTAAGGCTATTGACATCAGCGAACCATTGTTTTCCGATAAACTCGTTTAGAGCAGAGTGTACTCATATCGCGGTTCATACTCGTCCTTGTCCCTATCGTTTTGTCCGCAACTGTGAAAACTGCACGGACAAACGTGACTATTTTCTGCATGAACAATGGTAAAGGCAACACTAAATTGAATGTTAACCGAAACCTTTCCGGTAAGTTTTTATAGTTGCTGACTGATATTTGTCCTTTTACTTGTCCCTGTGTCCTTAAGGACAAGTATTAAGCGGGTTTTATGTACTCTTGCTAGCACTAAAACGACTCTACTTTTGTGAATCTATTTAATTCAAATTGATAGCGCTCTAGCTTTTACTTTCAGTGTCATAATCAGTCATTCTGAAATGTCATTGTAGAGAACCTCAATATTGTTTTCTCAAAACACATCATCAATAAAATATAATATTGTTTTTACTATTCCAATTTTCATTGTTTTTTCATGTTTAAAAAGAAGCCGTCACTTTCTGCGAGTTTAGTTCAGTGATTTTCTGTATTTAATTAATTATATTTGTCAAAATTTTTTACAAGAATTTACATCAATTAAATTTAATTTGTTTGTACCATGTTTGAAATTAAAAAATTGGAAATTAATAAACCTAATTTTCCACTACATATGTAGATATAAGAACTAAAAATCTTAGTTTAAAAATAAGAATGTTCAAGTCCGATTCTCAATAGGCAGAAATAAGAAGTAATAATAGACAATACTAAAAACAGTCACACTATAAATTAATTGGGTATTCCCAAACAGAATAGTACAAAAAAAGTTTTATTTAGCTTCTATTATTTCTGAAATATAGATAACATAATTCAAAACGAAGTATTCCTATTTCATAATCTATATTTATTCTTTCATCGTAGTAAACAACTACTGTTATTTCTATTTTCACTATATTCTTGTTTTTTTTTGGCTCTGAATCATTATTGCTGTTTATTATTTGTTATTTATTAGTTGTTCTTGCACGTTTCCGTTCAAACCACAAACCCGTTAACTTGAAACGTGGTGGTTCGAATCCCGGAAGCTTGTAGCTTGAAGAAACGTTGTTTAAAAAGGGTCGTTTGTTATGCCTTAATTTCTCATTTCCGAATGCGTTTTCCTGTAGTAATGCTTTGTTGCGTGTCTTAGAGCTTTTTAGATTTGCTGCTGATTTAGGGGTTTAGGCTCGGACTGCGAATCCAAGTCAACACTAAGATTGATGTGAAAGTGAGTCATTATTTAGCGATCAAGGTACTTTCCGTCATCAAGGTACGAAAACAAGCTGCATCGAAAATTAACCTACATTTAAAAAAAAGGAAAATCTTACATACAGTATTGGCATCGGAATGACCCAAGGATGATTCAACCACCCATCTCTGGATGTGCAGACTAGCGCTTTACCATTTGAGCTACTGGACCAATGCTGAGCTGTCATTCAATATCTAACCGGCCTGCTCATACGATCACGTGTTCAACTTAAACAGGATTCAAGCATTTGTTCTTAGTCATAAACTGATGACGTCATTTGGTGCCCACGGGTGGCAATTATTGGTCACGTCCCCAACACACAGGGTGACGCGCAAATCAGCTATAAGGAGTCAGTCCTCGTGATTGCATCAGAATTAACTTGATTCGGAATGAGATCGGTTGTTTATCGGATGCAGGGTGACTTTTTCAAAGAGATTCGAACTTATCATGATTTTAAATATACCTAAAAAGTTTAATAGTGTGTGTAGAGTAATAGATAAAACTTGTGCAGAAGTTTTTATAGCGATGTTTTTCAATTCATATTATGACCATAGAGACACAATAGAACTAAGACTGATAAAAAATTACCAAAGCAGCAACAATTTTGCTGCTATTCTATAATTCTCATCAGTTGGGTGACCATTACCGGTGTAAGTATAAATCGGTCCTCACAGTAGCAGTACATATAGATATAACTAGGGCTGGGCACGGTTACAAAATCACTATCCGTGTACACGGTTAGTTTCGAAGGCTAGTAACCGCGTGTACACGCTAACTAACGGTTACTGCAATTATCCGCGTGTACACGCTAATTATCCGTGTAACCGTGTAACCGTTTACACGCTAAGTATCCGTGTAGCCGTTTATACGGATAATAACCGTGTAAACGGTTACACGGTTACTAACGGTTACACGGTTACTAAACGGTTACACGGTTACTAACCGGTTACACGGTTACTAACCGGTTACACGGTTACTAACCGGTTACACGGTTACTAAACGGTTACACGGTTATTAAACGTCAAGAAGCAGAGGGAGGGATGAATGACAAAGGAAGATGCGAACCACCCATCTCTTGATCTTCAGACCAGCATGCTACCATATGAGCTACTGGGACAATGCTGAGCTGTCAGTATAAATGCCTTTATATATCTTGAAGAATATAGCTTGCACACAAATGCGTATATGAAATAACACACAGGCAAATCGCTTGCGCACGATTGTAGGCTAATTTGCATAAATCCAGCAGCCAAGCGAACATTTTTCTTAACGGGTACACGGAATCGGAAAACGGATAGTGTAATCGGTTACACTATCCGTTTAGAGTAACCGTTTACACTATCCGTTTAGAGTAACCGGTTACACTATCCGTTTAGAGTAACCGGTTACACTATCCGTTTAGAGTAAACGGTTACAGTATCCGCGGTTACTGTGTCTTAACGTGTACACGCTGTAACCGCTAAGTAAGCGCGGATAGTGTCCCCTAACCGTGTACACGCTAAGCTCAGCGTGTACACAGTTACACGCGTGTACACGGTTTGTAACGTGTAACCGTGCCCAGCCCTAGATATAACCCTGCAACCGCAAAAAAGCCTTACAGCCGTTTGTCCGTTCAGCCAGCAAAATTACGAAATAATCGCGTCATCAATAGTGTATGAGATTATCTGTGGCGTGATTATTTTGCAATTTTATCGGCTGCACAGAGATACGGTTGTATGAATCGATCCGAATTTTACATAGCAGTATGTCCGTGCAGCCGATAAAATTATAAGTGAATCACGCCACATGACTATCTTATCCATAATTATTATCGTGAATATTTCGTAATTTTGTCGGGTGAACGGACATACGGTTTTAAGCATGAATCGTTTGAACTGAATTTAACAATACCGAACAAGATCATTCAAAGTGCAGCTTAGACTGTCGTGAAAATTGAATAAGCCACAAAAAAGTTTACCGAACTATAAAGAATTCAAATATACATTACGGTCGTTTAAAAAGTTTCTTTACCTAAGCGAGACACCAAAAAGAACCCGAAAAATTGGCAATCCGTCAAACTTAAGCTATCATGTGCAAACAATTGCAGTTTATTTAGACAAATTTGATTGCAACAACTGCCTGTATTGACTTTATTGGTTCCATGTTAATTATTTCTTTGTAATATTTATTATATATTCATTATATGATGACCCTTATGCTGATGAATTATTGATTGTAATGATTTTCCTGATAGCAGTATTTGCCGCAACTGTGGGTGGGGTCGGAGGAATTCGAATGTACCTGCCTGCACCTCCGACTATTGGTTAGTTTGAAATCGATTGACAGAAAACCCTTTTTTTACCGATCTGAACTAAACAGTGACCAAAAATGTTGAACACTGAGAGAAAACAGGTGGCGTGATATGCTTGCTGTACAATTGATATCTGAACTTTGTTTATTCGTAATCACATGTTTTGTGTTACCTCGGTCGGTACTCAACATTTTTTGGTCAGACTTTAGTTCATTTTAGCCCAGGTTGGTTCATACTTGTCGATTTCTTCCTTATTATAAATTAACGATACTCCAGCCGAAATAGTCCTGGCAATGCTTGATTTCAGCGAAGGTACTTTCTCTAGTTTCAACATACTACCAGCTTGGTTTAATTTGTTATTGTCTCGATCTCAGGGGGGAAGGGTAACCTCCTCGTTTCAACACATTACCACTTGCACTTACCAGCATGCGTAATCTAGGATTGGAGGTGTCTTCAAACGAATAGAGCTACCACTCCCCTGAAATTAATACACCAATGATTTTGAGCTGGTAGCGTGCTGAAATTATATTGGTAACTCTGCTTGAAGTGAAGTAACATTTATAGGGCTTTTTGGCGGCATTATGCTCCGACCGATTTTTAAACGTAGGAAAGAGTTTCGTCCACGGTCGTCTGTCGGCCGTACTTCTTGTAGCCAGCCGACTCGCTGACTGGGTTTTTGTTCCTTCTAGAGAAGGAACTATTGTTTTGAAATTAACTGCTCATAGCGTTTAATGCTACTGAGCAGGCTGCATAGCCAGTATGTTTTACGTGTATTT
>JASANF010006555.1:0-20290 GCA_030248245.1 Trissonchulus sp. WLG1_4
CGCTCCTATTAGTCAAAATTGTAGGCAATTACCCAACATGACTTTCCATTCTTCGTCCTATTGGTTACGCAAAATGAACCCCTAAAATGGTAAAAAGATTCAGTAAGACATATAGCAACCCAATAGCACATATAGCACCGTCGATAGCGCTTATAGCGCAAATAGCGCATATAGCACTCCCAAAAAACGCTATAGCGCAAATAGCGCATATAGCACCTTCGATAGCGCATATAGCGCAAATAGCGCTTATAGCAACCCCAAAAAACGCTATAGCGCAAATAGCGCATATAGCACCTTCGATAGCGCATATAGCGCAAATAGCGCATATAGCACCCCCAAAAAGCGCTATAGCGCAAATAGCGCATGTAGCACCTTCGATAACGGATATAGCGCAAATAGCGCATATAGCACCCCCAAAAAGCGCTATAGCGCAAATAGCGCATATAGCACCTTCGATAGCGCATATAGCGCAAATAGCGCACATAGCACCCCTAAAAAGCGCTATAGCGCAAATAGCGCATATAGCACCTTCGATACCGCATATAGCGCAAATAGCGCATATAGCACCCCCAAAAAATTTTTATTTTACAGATAAGTTTTTTTAATTCAATCAGATTTAACAAAATATATTTTTGTGTTTGCAATTTTGCACTAGCTTTACATTAATTTGCCAAGTATTTTACCGATGCTAGCTTATATTTAAACGTGCGGAAAAAATCAATTTTAAAAAATAGAGTTATCAGTTACAGTTACAGTTATACATGTAATTTTATGTTTTTATTTTTATCTTTCATGTTTTAATTTCATGATGCCTTTAAAGAAATTCCCCTAATAAGCAAAGGGTTTGCAGAAAGACACTGTGAACTAAGTAAATAAAGTGCTCTTAATTGACCAATTAAAATTTGGGACGTCAAAATCAATTTCTGGGGTCGTAAGAATCAAAATGTGGGGAAGTGAAAATAATCGTCCTTATAAACCTGTGAGTTAACCTATTTTGTCTTTTGAGTCATAAATTTAGTCCATTTTGGAAACATTTTTTGCTATAATTGACTGGAGTTACTGATATGTTTGCTAATTGTAGCCTTAGGTCGAAATCACCTGTTTACTACACAAGCATATATATCAAGAGTAGTTAACACAAGTACAGGAACTGATCCTGTATATATCAATCTCCCCCTTCTTGCGTCTTTTCAGCAATTTGAGTTTGCAGTTATTGGCCGAATTTTTCAGCAAATGCGTCATAACGTTTTGTCGGTCTTCTATGTGTTCTCAACTCATATCGACGTGATGCAGTCTCCGGCAGGTTGGTATTTCCACGGCTGAGTTGTTTGTGAGGCTCTTCCTCTCGGCTGTGGCATCCGATATCTATCATTTGCGGTATGGAAGCCATTGGCTTCAGTCGTCGATCATGCCAAACCTGCCCATCATTAAGCTTATACGTATTTTCACCGAGAACTGCTGTTATGTGATGGGGGCCCTTCCAAGTGGGTTGACCCTTTAAGACTTGTGGTTGGCGGACGAGTACGCTATCTCCAACTTTAAAACGAGGCAACCCGAGACGAGGAGTGAAATGCCTGGGGGTGTTTTCCGTGTTTGGTCTTTCTTTGTCTTTGCTTCGAAACGGGGCATGTATATCTCTAAATTTATCCCGCGCAAAGAAGAGGGCGGCTGGAGATTTCTTGTTAGATGACGGCGCAGTGAATCTGTACGATTGGAGTAAATCGGTCACGGAATCTTTCCATTGTTGGCCTGTGGATGCCTGTATTCCTTGCTTAAGGTATCTGTTGAAGCATTCAACACGGCCGTTTCCTTGGGGGTTGTAAACTGGGGTGCGGAAATGTTGAATACCCTGGCATTTTAAAAAATTAGTGAAATCGCTGCTTATAAACTGGGGGCCGTTATCCGTAAGGATACTGTTAGGCAATCCATAGAGGGAAAATGTTTGTTTCAAAAACGAAATTATGTTCTTGGACGTTATATTTGACGTCAACAGGCAAATCGGATAGTTCGAAAAGTGGTCCATCACGGTTACGATGAATTGCTTATCACAAGGTGCGATTTTAAATGGTCCAGCAATATCCATCCCAAGCAGATCCCACGCATACTGGGATGCAGGCTGTTCTTTTTGGGTCATACCTGGCGAAACGTTTGTCTTGTCGCTGCAACGGCATCCAACACAGTTCCGTACAAAAGACTCAACGGTAGTGTTAAAAGAAGGCCACCAATAATATGGCCGTAGTTTTTGTTTCATGCGCACACACCCAGGATGACCTCGATGGGCGAGATCCAAAACTTTTCGCGTCAGTGCTCGTGGTAGCACAAACCGTTCGTGATTACGTGTCAGACAGCCGCTATCTATCAGTAACTCTTCTCGGAGAGAGTAGTACGGCTTTAGAGCTGAACAGACACGGTCACGACGCGGCCAAGACTGGTTTTTGGTGTACTGGAAAACAAGTGACAAAGTTTCATCGGTTTGGGTCTCTCGACCTATTTCCTCAATAGAAATTCCGGAAGCTAGGATAGCATTCAGACATTGCGCTCGGGAAGGGTCGCTGACAGAGGTAGAATCTGTTTCGCGCGATGGTTTCCCTTCAGCCATTCGAGAAAGTGCATCAGCGACCGGATTGTTTTTACCCTGGACTAGCTGCAAATCGTAGTCGAAAATGGTTAGGCGGTCGAACCAGCGGTGAAATTTGGCCGCCTTGTGCCCTTTGCCGTACGTGCGTAGCAAGGTAGTTAGCGACGCATGGTCCGTTCGCAGTATGAAAGACCTACCGAGAAGAAACTTTTCAAACTTTTCACAAGCCCAAACACAAGCTAGGGCCTCTAACTCGTTTACGGCGTAGTTTCTTTCATGAGCTTGCAGGGTGTGTGACGCAAAAGCTATAGGCACTTCTGAACCTTGCTGAATTTGGGAAAGAACTGCCCCGAGACCAACTGTTGAGGCATCGCATGTGACGAACGTAACTGCCTCAGGGTCGTAAATTGCGTTCAAAAGATTCTTAGCTAGCGCTTGTTTGACTTGCCGGAAGGACTTGGCAGCAGCAGGGTCCCAAGCAAATGGCACATTTTGTCTTGTGAATTTTCGTAACGGTTCCACCATCGTTGCAAAATTAGGCAGAAATTGCTGGTAGTAACCAGCGACGCCTAAAAAACGACGAACTTGTTGAAGGTTCTCGGGAACCGGAAAATTCTGGATAGGAGCAATTCGTTGTGGGTTTGGCAGTATTCCATTTTCGGAGATTATGTAACCAAGAAAAGCCACTTTACTTTGTGAAAATAAGCACTTTGGCACGTTTAGCCGAAACCCACTGTCGTTTAGCCGTTTTAGGACTGCTCGAAGTGTGTCATCGTGTTCTCGTTGCGACTTTCCGAAAATCAACATATCGTCCATATATACGATGACGTTGCTGATGCCCTGAAGAGTTTTCTCAGCACATCGTTGAAAAACGCTAGCAGAATCCTTCAAGCCCATAGGAAGTTTTTTGTATTGAAACAGTCCCTGAGCCGTTATCGTGGCAGTGAGAGGTCGACTCTCGGGTGCTAGATCGATGGAAAAGTAAGCTTTTGAAAGATCCAGCTTTGAAAACACCTTGGCTCCGTGAAGTTCCAAAAACAGATCCTGGGTATTTGGGAGGGGATGTCGATCAGGAATGACGAATTTGTTTAGACCAGTGAGGTCTGTTGTAATTCTGACGTCACCGTTTGGCTTTGGGACCGTTACCATGCCGTGTGCCCATTCAGATTTGGGACACGGCTCCCAGATTCCTTGATCGACCATGTTTTGCACTTCTTTTGCCACGGCTTGGCGACGTGCAATAGGTACTGTACGCAGTTTCGTAGAGCAAGGAGATGCGTCGGGGGTCAGCAAAATTTTATGTTCAAAGTCTTTGTAGTGTCCAATGCCTGGAATAGCCACGTTTGGAAACTCTTTTATCAAGTCTGAATCACCGTTGCTCACCGATTTTATGAAAACGTCCGGATCTCCCCAGATATCAAGGTCAGCTATGGCGGGTCCTCCAATGACGCTTTTTAAATCCGAGGGCGTCACATAAAACGTGAGGTTGGCTACACGTGATTTGTATTCAGCGTTCACTGTGAAGCAACCATGCAATGGTATCTCTGACTTGTTGAAAGCCAATAGTTTGAATGGTGGTGGCTCCAACGGGATGGATCCGAAATGCTTGTTATAGGTGTGAAATGGCAGTGTAGAGACATCCGCTTGAGTGTCTACATCTGCAGTCCAGGGAACAGTTCCACCTTGCGGAGAGAGAAGACAAATAGTGACTTTAAATTGCGGTTTTGGCATTGTTGCACAGATGTGAGCTGTGAGAATAGAACCCTCCGCTTGTGCCATAGAGTGTTCATGTGAAGCATTACTTTCTGCATACAGAGGATCTGTGCAGTTTTGATGGGCTGCATGCAGTCGTTTCGGTTTTGGGGCGCTTCGGCAAACCGATGCATAGGCAACTAGGACCTTTTTTGTGGCCGAAGTTGCCACAGTTATTGCAACGGATAGTGCCTGTAAACTGTTGGTAATGCACTTGGTGATTATCAGTGTTGCGCAGTGCAGAAAATTTGCGATTGTTATGAGAGCGGTGTGCTGAACTTACACTCTGAGAAGTGTTACGAACCGCTGTTGCATTGGCAATTGCAGACTCTTCTGTTTTGAGAATGTCTAGAAAGGCGTGAAAGTTAATGGCTTTTTGTGATAAAAGTTTCTCTTGGGCTGGGCGGCTTTGGCAGCCGATGACTAGCTGTACTGCAACGAGACGGTCCTCGAAGTCGGCGAAGTCGCAAGGCGCTGCTAGCTGACGAAGGGCTGCAGCGAATTCTTGGGCCGATTCGTGCGGACCCTGGTGACGAGAGAAAAAATCATAGCAGGCGCGCACAGTGTTTATAGGTAGGTCAAACACATGTTCGACCTCTGTCTTGAACTCATGCCAAGTCACATCTTCAGGGTCTTTCTTGTCTCGAGCAGCAGTATTGTCAAATATACGGCGGCCCTCGTCACCAAGGTAAAGATAAAGCAAATCATTTTTGCCTGTATCGGTAAGTTTATTGTCAGTTCGACGTTCGTCGTCCACGCGACGAAGGAAAGCGTAGAACACAGTTTTCCATCTGGTGAAAGGGACGCTGGGCTCCCCTGGTGCGTCCAGAAAGTTGTTGGGCGCAGGAATTAGGGGCATGCTCGCGACGCCAGTTGATATGTTTGCTAATTGTAGCCTTAGGTCGAAATCACCTGTTTACTACACAAGCATATATATCAAGAGTAGTTAACACAAGTATAGGAACTGATCCTGTATATATCAGTTACGTCAAATGTACATAACAAAACTAGTTTTGAAATAAATTTTTACTGAAACTTTGCTTCAAAAAGGAGGAAAAACTTGGCTGGTGAGGTCAGGACATTGCTAGTTCGCTTGGAAAAGAATTAGTAGCTAGTTAGACTTTTCCGGGAGAAATTTTCCGGGGGAAAAGGGGGGAAGTAATTGGTTGTCACATTAGCTGACTGCTGATTGGACCACGTCCACAGTAACTGGATTCAGATTGGCCACCTACGTGTTGTAGCAAAACTTAATCAGATAGGCCTGGAAAAACGAGCGCTACAACACAGGCAGAAAGGAGAGTGTCACTTTTTTTATATGGGTGAGACACTATTATGTACTCTTGGCCGTACCTAACTGTACTTCTGCGGCTAGTTCAGTCCAAAATACTTACGGTTGCCTTTCAGCGTAGGTACGTAAACACAAACAATACTCCTTCCACAAGCAACCGTCTTCTTAACCGATTTCGCGATCTGTTGCAGTGGCTAAATACTCTATTCGATTCAGCAGCTCCGAGAACGAGTTGGTAACCGCCTTTGAGAGCTGCGCTGACATCACCACGGCCAATTGCTTCGACGGCGAGAAGTGCCACATCGCGTCGGCGCCAGAATTCCTAGCCCCGCGGGAACCAGGTCACCTGCAATTTGTGGACGTCGGACCGTTCAAGCCAGAGTCCACTGTCTTCTTCGGTATACAGGCAATCAACTCTCGGCAGCAAAAATCCAAAGTTACAATTGTTTCTGCCGAAATTTTGGAACAAATCCTCCAGCCCCCGCCACCTTTTTTCACTGACTTTTAGTGCAGCTTACGAAAAATTGCTGACAGCTGACAGTTTTGCTGTATTCAATGTCATTATACTTAACTTTTCTGGTTATAATAGTTTTCATGTGTTTCATGTTAATTTTAATGGTTTCTAAAGTAGAATAGAATGAAATAAAAGAATTCGATAAAATGCTCCAAAAACTAAATCACATTGCCATTGCAGTAAGTGTGCACGTGCTAATCACGTGACTGTCTAGACTCAATCATGCCTGCAGTTTGGATTAATTGTATGATCGAAAGAATGATCGGAATGTTGCTTCAAACATTTAATTGACTCCAATTAATTAAACTTCCTGAATTAAATAAGGTAATATAATGAAATTTTCGCCTTGCCGACCGTTCAAAAAACATCACTTTATTCTGTTTCAAGCATAATCTTAATGTTCGCCATAAATAAAAAGCTACGATAACAAATGCCATAGTCATTCACCTGATGGCTCATTGGCATATTAGTACTGTTCTGTACCAACATGGGAAATGAACTATCAGCACGCTGTTCTGCGGTTCTTTGATTTAGGAAAATTGATTTATGCCTTTTTAATTTAGCTAAACTGTGGTTAGTCGAACCGTTATTCCTCAGTTTTCCAGGTGACCCAATCTTCCCAATAATGGTCGCCGCCCAAGCTGTCAGAACTCACAACCCCACAACCCTTCGTGGCTTTGACTTGGTTGAGGGGTACATACAGTATGTACGTTTGACGTCGATTAACTTTCATTACACCGTTTACTGTAGCTTCATAGGTTTCAGTTGTTCATCACAACCAGTTCATCTTCCTGTTCATTTTCAACGAAGAGTATTCTCGATGGGAACATTTTCGATGGCAAACATTTTCGATGACTCAATGACAAACTTTTTCGATGACGAACATTTCTGATGACAACCATTTTGCTTCGATAAATTAGGTCCAGTAGTGTTGTTTTCATTAGTCCGTTTCACTTGAATCACGTTCCAGCACCAAAATCGACCCAAGCGTGGTGCTAAGGTTTGCACACCCGCTGACAGTTTCAAAACCGTCCGATATTTGACGAAACAGTTTGGTGCACTCTTTCAACTGTACAAAACTCAAGTTTCAATTATAGTTACTTGCTTATTTCTGATTGTACATAGCTCTATTTGATTTCACTTAGATTCGATTTGATTTTCTGTCAGGTTTAATTAAAGGCCATATCCAAAAAAACTATTAATTTAAACGTTACTTTCACAATTATTTGCGAAGGTTTGTTTTTACTAGGTAGCAAACAACCCAGCACGAACTCATAAAATGCGAACAAACTGGAAAAAATGGCATTGAATGATAACAATTTATTATTTCGAAATTCCTATTCCATTTTCTGAAAGCCTGCTTCATGTTTCATATGGTTTTATACCTGCCTACTATAATATTTTTAATGCAATTCAAGGACAGATCAATAATAATCAACTTTTGTGTATTCCAGCCTTTAAAGTTACATTTATTTACTTCAGCGGCTCTGAAATTATAAGTTTCTAATTCCATGACGGTGTATTCCACTTGTGCCAATTCCACTTTATCGATTTATCGATTTATCGAAGGGCCCGATTTATCGAAGCAAAATGTTCGTCGTTGAAAATGTTCGTCGTTCAAAATGTTCGTCGTTGAAAATTTTAGTTTGATCGAAACATTTTCAACGACGAACATAACTCGTAATTATAGGACTAATGATCGTCGTTGAAAAACAAATGTTCGTCGTTGAAAAAGCAAATGTTCGTCGTTGAAAAACAAATGTTCGTCGTTGAAAAACAAATGTTCGTCGCTGAAAAATTTTCAACGGCGAACATTTCAACGAATGTCCTGATCTCCGTTGAAATGTTGGTCGTTGAAAATATTTTCAACGACGAGCTTTTGTCTTTTAGAACATAGTTCTAAAAAACCAAAGCTCGTCGTTGAAAAATTTTTCAACGACGAACAATTTCGACGACAAACTTTCAACGACGAACATTTGTTTTTTAACGACGACCATTTGTTTTTCAACGACGAACATTTGTTTTTCAACGACGAACATTTGCTTTTTCAACGACGAACATTTTCAACGACGAACATTTGATGTTTCGATAACTCGGGCCCAGATGTCAAAACTCAAGTGTGGAATTGTGCCTACTTTAATCCGGCAAAACTCAGAAGTGGACTTCTGCCGAAAAATCATCTGTGCAAAATTCAAAAGTGGACTTCTGCCGACAATTAGTCTGAGCAAAACCTGAAAGTGGACTTCTGTCTAAAATTAATTCCAGTGAACCTTAAAGGCGGAATAATTAAAAAGCGAACTATTTATTGGACGACTAGAAGAACTTGTAGAGCTCTATTTAAGTTTACAAAAAGTTGTATTGTTTAGAATGTTGAATTTGTATCCAGTATTAGGTAAGTTTTGATACTTTACGGTTTACAAAACATCACACATGCGACAGTGTAGCCAGTCAACTCCCAAACTTAAATCTGCAGTAATTATGTAAAGTCAATAAATAAATAAATTTAATAAATAACATATGTTAATAACTAAATAACTAATTAATATTCATATTAATTAATAACAAGTCTAGTCGGTCTAGTTTAGACTAGTTCGACCACTTAAATTCAGGCGCATATGAATCCGTTAAAATTTGTTGATTTAAAAAAATGGTTCAAATTGAAATTTAAAGAGATTTGATCCAAGATGGGCTGATTTTGATTAGTTTCAAAGGTTGAATTTTAAAGAGACCCATAACGGACAATACGAATGACGGACAATCATGATATTGACATCAATCGTTTAGATTTAAGCTGCGCTTTAAAATGAGGGGTCACATGACCGTGTCACGTGAGCGTACCCTGAGATATTTATTTCGGTGTAAGTTGAAATGCCAGATGATCATGTGACCCGTCTTCAAAAGCACTTCACGCGGCACGCCAGCAATCAAATGATGCTATTCTTACGTCCGTCCGAGTTCTTTAAGGACAGTTATGGAGCTTTCAAAAATATGAGAAAAAGAACACTTTTCGTAATTTCGTAATCACGATTTAATTATAATAACAGTGCTTTATAGTGTGAAACTTTTAAAATCTCCATGACTTTTGTTATGGGGGTCGCAGCAACTTGGGAGTTTCACCATTCCATTGGTGAGACAACGTGCTTTCAAGTGACGGTTCACATGACCCCTTTACTGTAAGTTAACGTAATTTTGTCCTTGGCGCCCGGACAAAAACCGCTAAAAACAGCCGCACACGCTTTTATCAAAAAATTATGCACTTTTTTACGCTTACCATAGGATGTACTAAATTTTTGCAAAGTATCATGAAGAAACTGATATTATCATTATTTTTAGTATAGTTCACAACTTCACAAGTCTAGTTACGTCTAGTTTACACTAGTTCGATTAGGTCATATTCATTTTAGTGAAGTGTGTGCTATTGTTGTTATTGTACATTATTTGAAAAACGAGCAAAAAAATTAAATTTTTGCCTAAATTCAATTGTTTTGGGATTTGATCACCCATGGTGTGATCTGTACAATTAGCCCCTTTTAGAAAACTTTTCGGCGGCCATAACTTTTGATACGGTAGTGGTACAATAATAATTTTAACGTCATTTGTCAGAAAATTGTTAGAGCTTTTAAATGATGGCTCACATGACCGTTTCACGTGGTGAGCGCATCCTGAGATATTTATTTCGGGGCAATCTGAAGCGCCAGGTGGTTATGTGACCTCTCTTTCGTAAGCCCTGCCCGTCAGCAATCAAATGGTGCTATTTTTTGTCCGTCCAAGTTATCAAAGGCCAGTTATGGCGCCTTTAAGGATATGAGAAAAGAAAAAAGTTATTTTGTAATTTAGTAATTACGACATAAATATGATATGTCTTAAAATTGTCATAACTTTTGTTATGGGTGTCGCAGCCACTTGGGAGTTTCACCATTCGATTGGTGAGACAAAGCGCTTTCGATTGATGGGTCACGTAAACCATTTACTGCAAGTTGACGTAGTTTTGACCTTGGCGTAGTTTTGACCCGTTTTGAAACCGCTATGACCAACCCCATACGCTTTTTCCTGCTGCGCCACAGCGCAGCAGGATTCTTTAGAATGAGTCTGTCGGTTGATAGCGTGTATTTTGGAAGGTTTTGTGTGTGCGTTTGTGTACGTTTTGACTCATGTGATTGTGCGGGTGTATGTGAACGTGAGTGTGTGCACCAAATGTGTCTGTGCTGCTGTTGTGTTACAGCTACCCAATTATTTCAGTAAAATTAAAAGCAAAGAAAAATGAAAGAAATTTTAGACGAAAGAAAAAGCAAATGAAAGAAAAATCAAAGAAAAAGAAAGAAAATTTAGAAGAGTAGATGACTAGCTGTTAACTCGTTACCTAACTTAAAATTAATTGATAGTTAATTGGCCTAGGTTCATATTGATAAATACATATATACATACTTTTGCACGCACACATCTATGTATGTAACAACCGCCACGCATACATTCTATGTGTAGCTGTCTGTTTTTAAAGAAGGGGACGGGTGAACTTTTGGTTGACAAAAATTTGTTACTTGACCCGACAGGCATCCATCAACTTTACTTTGTTGAAAACCGAAAGAAAAACGAAATGAAAGAAAAAGCAAAGAAAAATGAAAGAAATTTGGAAGAAAAATAAAAAGAATTTTCCTGAAATAATTGAGTAGCTGTAGTATGTGTGGTTGACTGCATTGTCTGCTGTACATACATACATACGTATCTGGGTTTGCTGTTGGTAGACTTTGCGAACTATATTCGACTAAATAATAGTAATCAGACTTGCCTTTTTACGCCGCCGTAAAGCCGCCGCGTATATACTATAGTGCAAATCTTTGCGTCAAGTGCACACAAATCTCACCATTCCAGTGTTAAACTGCTGGTAGGTCAGCAAATAACACAGTTTGCGTGGGCGTGTGTGGTGTATCCTGTGTGTACGTACTTAGTCTCACCGCCATAGCCACTTTTAACTGCATGCTATCATTTGCATTATGTCAAGTAGGATGAATTTTGCATCCAAGAGACAGTAAAAGACAAAACCTGTCGCAACACTGCTTCGTAAATTGTTTATCAGCGTGTCGGAAGCTTCACACATTGAACGCTGATGACATGGCAGCCGTGCCGTGACACGGTTATGCCACAGCAGTCTGACTGTCTGAGGGAGTTACTAACCCGACATCAGTCCAAGTCTACATTTTATTCGAGCTTTTTTGCATTCATGAAAAAGAAATAAAATAATTGCTGAAGCCGGGATTAACTAACAGCCGGACTTGATTTTTATGAATCCAATATGCCCTGTTTTTCATCCCAGCTTTTATGAATACCAAGAAGCCTGGAGTAAAAGCCGAGCTTGGTTTTATGAATACGAAAAGCTGCGATTTTAAGCTCGGCTTGGTGCACGTGTGGATAAAAAGCCAGGCTTACACATTCATGAATAACCAGTGCAGTAACTGACTGGCGCGCGATTTTTGTCAGATGCGAACGTTGTTGACTCTTGCTGTGGAGTGTGGACACCCTTGGTTTGAAAATAAATTTAAGCCTTATAGTTGATATGTTTATTACATATGTATGTTGCCTTCTAAAAACTTCAAGTGCCGCGTTTTATATTCGTAGAATATCCTCAGCACAGCAAGCATGTCGCACCGTAATCTGTCAAAAAGTTCCTACCTTACTCGCAAAACGTGCTTGTTTTATCTCAAATTGTTTACAAAATATCACACATTGTTCACATTTTAGTACTCACTACTCACTACTATCTCACAGCTTCACACAATATACAGGGACCGCTCAAGCTTAACGGTACACTAAACAGCGGACATTTAGAAAACCATATCTCTCAGCTGTGGATGCGATAATAGATGCATACAATTTCGGTCATTCTGTCTGTTATGATTGTTTGCAGCGCAGCAGGTTTTTCATTTCACGGAGTGATAATATAAGTTTGATATGCCCACGCCCATTTTGAATTGGACTTTGCTTGTTTACAAAAAATATGCATCTTGCGACGCAACTAAACGTATGTATGTACGCACACATATTTCGACAAATGAATTTTGCTCATTTTAGTCAGGAGTACATTTCTCAGTTTTTGTCAGAGTAATTTTCGATAGAAATCTGCTTTTGAGTGTTGCAAAGATTAATTTTCGGCAGAAGTCCACTTTTGATTTTTGCACAGATTAATTTTTGGCAGAAGTCCACTTTTGAGTTTTTCCTTCAGGCAAATCTCCATTTCCAGTTTTGCTAAACAAATAGCACCAAAATAAAAGAGTCGACAGAAGTGGAATCGGCATAAGTGCACTAAACCTCCATGAAATTGTTGATTCATCCTAGTGGTGCAGCATTCATTACTGACAAGTGCTTATTCTAAATTTAATACATCAAAATTATTGTAGAATGTTAAAATTCTATCCACAGACCAGTATAATTTTTTAGAGACAACACACTACTGATTTTGGCAGTGATAAGTTATGCTATTCTTACGCGGTCCCCTCAGGGGCCGCGTACTGACTATTTACTAGATTCTCTGATTCCTATGTAATTTTAAGTAGGTCAGATTCCCATTGTTAATTAACACTGGAAAGGCAGGTAGGTCGCTTTTCACAGCCTACTCAACTTTTCCAGCGTCAATCCACGAAACTCAAAACTACATCGGTGGTGAACCGTCGTGGCCTCGTCCTTCCGGTAGAAATCCAAATGATTTACTAACCGAGCTAACCACCCCTACATAGTTGCGGATGCAGATTGATTTCCTAAGTACATTACATACCCTGCAGCAATTAGTACATTATTGCCAATTAGTTACTTAGTAACTATTGATAAAATTTTACCATTGGTCAATTTTGTCATAGGTATTTTTATTTCATCCCCTGTCAATTTTGATCGGTCTTGACGAAAACAAATTTTTCCAGAACATGCTGGACGTTCGGATACATTATTTAACATTCAAGCTGCATACCGTGCTGAGAACTGACCTTTGCAACTAAACTATTAACTAACTCCTGTGGACAGGTGTTTGAGTTGCATGATGCTCGCTTTGTGAGCAATAGATCTGTGGTTCGAGTCCCAGTAGAGATATGAGTGAATGGTTTTTATATTTTTGCAATTAAAAGTCGTCAGATTTTTTCTTTTTTTTCAATTTTTTCTATTTTTGGTATTTGCGAGACTGTGGAGCTACGCAGCAGTAAATGTGTGCAGAAACGAAAAAGTAAATAATCATTTTATGCACAAATTAGTGGCCACGTTTGATATTTCCTCTGGAATAATGACAATTACGTCTCGTAATGTTCCGCTCCTCATTCAGCAGAAGAGCTTTTTAAAACCACATTCTGCAAGTCAAAAGTATGGTCTAGATGAGACGTTCATACAATGGTTTACGTTAATAAATATTTCAACAGCACACGTGGCCGTTGTACACATCTAAGGAAGAGAAATAATCGCGATTAGAATTATTAACAATTCACCTGTGTAACTAAAGTCTGACCGAACAAGCTCTTCTGCTGAGTGAGAAGCTATTACATTGTGAGGCTTGAGTGTCAATAATCCAGAGGAAATATTAAACGCGGCTATTATTTGTAAATACATTGATTGTTCAATTCCAATTTCCGTGCACATTTAATGCTGAGTAGCTCCAAAGCTTTACTGGTAAACTATAAAAATTTCAAATTATCAAATTGATGAATCATTCCAAATAGCATTTGTGATTATTTATTAAAAAAGTGCCTCATCGAGATTTAAACTGGGATCACTGGATCAAGCGTCCAGAGTGTTAACCACTACACCATGAGGCCATGAAGAAAATATGTTAACTGTGTAATAATGTACGTTTTTAAGCCGCACTAAATGACCAATAACAAATTCAGCAAAATATGACATTTGTGAGGCAAGGGTTGTATTACTGGAGCCACAGATCACTATGGAAGCTTAGATATCTCAGTCTTAATAACGGTAATGTTTAACTGACACACTGCACACCTTGCTAGGTGTCGTGATTTGGATAGCCTTTGGCAATTTTATTACTGTCAGTCCGATTAGCTCTGCTGGTAGAGAAGCGGACTGGGAAACGGAAGGGTAGTGGTTCGAATCCACTCCAAATATCACTTTTGTTTTTCTTCATTCTTTCTAGAACATCATCTCTGATCCGTTCGAAAATCAAGCGTAGGTACGTGTATTCAATACGAATCAGCTTTAATTTAGCACTAACAAATCTCTCAATTGTAGGCCTGTGAGTTTATTGAAACGGGGCCATGGCAACAGTTTTCTCTGTATCCAATTTACGCAAAAGCTCAGAAAGAGCCCTCTCAAAGCATTCAGTTGCGAGTACCTAACAAAACTTATCGATGATGTAATTGCTAAATTTCTATCATTAATTAAATAGTTGTTCCTCGGGACATGCTTAACAATGCACACGCATAACAATATAGCATAAGCTGTATTACAGCATTTAAATTTTCTGTGAAAAAATATACATTGTGTATTTAATTTGTTTTTGAATGTCATGAGAGTAAATCAAAATAATTGCAAAAAGGCATTGAAATTAAATCTACTGCATAAAAACGAATTGAATTAGGAGTATGAGTCTATACAAGTAGCTTCTTCCAATTACTTCATCTAGTTTTTCTGTCTAACTTTGCAAATCTGAAACTTCACCAAGTGTGTCAACTATTGCTAAATAATCTGTTTGAGTGCATTTTCAGTAATTTATAAAATGGATGATCGAAAAATCTTCTGTATACGTTGCATGACAGTTGTGTCGGTTGCATATTTTCAAGTTTGCTTTAGATTAAGGTTTCAAGTTCAGGCTTAAGTTTAGAAGCTGTCAAATGCAATGAATGCGACGTTGAATGTTACTTCTTCACTCCCGCTGTTTGTGGAGCTGGCTATCTACGCCTCGTTTGGCTTCGAATCAGTTGTCGGCCCAATCACACTCATCAGCAATTGCACCATCACAACCGCCATTATAGTTTCAAAAGAGCTCAGGAAAAGTAACGTTTATGACAATTTTGGTTGTATTTGTGTGTTTGTGTGTGTCACGTGTTACAAGCTGTGACAGCATTGCACAAGTCGCCAAGGACGCCATGTTTTTGTCTTTGCGTAATGTAACCCAAACAGTTACATAAAGACCAACACTACTGTAGTTGCGCAACATTGACAGCATCGACGTGATTTGGTACGAACAAGTTCTTCTGCTGAGTGAGCAGCGGTTACATTATGATGGCGGTTCGAACCCGCCCCGGAGCTGCATATTTTGGATTCTATGACAGTGCTAGGTACTGAGAGCTCAGGGAAGTGTCAATTGTATCGATGTGTGGCAGGTAAGCGAGGTATCTATCTACCCTTCTAGTGTTAATTAACACTATAAAATTGACCTACCCAGATTAACGTAGGACTTTGAAATTCTGAACATAGTATATACGCGGCCCCTATGGGGGCCACGTAAAAATAGTAAACAAACTACAAAAAATTCGCCGCGTAAAAACTTATATGATATCCCATAGGACTCAATTTTGTAAAGTAGACTACATAGATAAGAATAATAACACGAATAAACACATGTCAAAGCATCTTTCTTGTTTCAGAAGACGATTCCATATTTTGGATTGCCTTGACAGTCACCTCAAGTATGATTGGCTTGGCTATGGCCATCCGAGGGTCCACGATGCTTTACCATTGGCTTACCAGTGACAGCCAATCTATCACCCAAACTGTACCCGGCCTTATTTGCCTGGGGCGACTGTACCCGCCTTTGCTAGTCATGGCTTCGGTTAACTTTGACATAATGATCCTCTTATTGAGTTTTGATCGATTTGTCGCCATTTGTTTTTATCGATATTTTTCCCAACTCACACGAACATATTATTACATAACTGTTTCGCTGGTCCAAAGTGCGGGACTGCTTTTCCTTATACAAGGAATTCGGCACATACTAGTGAACCACACTTATGGAGATTTTGCCTGTTTTAATCGCTTTTTCTTCAACCCAAGGCTATCTCAGCTCTACTTATTTTTCAAATATTTCTGTCCTTTTGCCAGTATAATTTTTTCCACCATAGCCGTGTGGAGCTACAAATGCAAAGCGAAGCATCTGCCAAGGCAGCAAACTAAAGATGAACTATACAAAAGACAAGTCCGCATTACCAACACAATTTGCACGGTGGCAGTGGTCACATTTCTGCTACACTTTCTGCCCAATCTGGCGAGACCTGTGTCTTTTAGGCTTCTTCGGCCAACCAAACCTGAAGAAATGTACTGCGTTAACTTGTGTCTAAACGTCCTGATATTTTCTAACCCTCTTGCCAGCTGTTTTATATACTGCGGCAAACACAAGGAAATCCGAGAAGCCGTTTTAAACTTGATTTACAAACATAAACCAAAAATTACCATTGTCACATCTACTACTGATCAAAACAGAATTAACAATTCAGCAGCTAACGCTAAACAGTAGGAATAATTAATTGAAAGCATGCCTATTAATGTTATTTGTTGTATTTATATATATATTATATATATATATATATATATATATATATATATATATATATATATATATATATATATATAAGGCTTCACCTGGGAGACCCTCCCTTACTCCCTTATTCACATCTAACTCACCTTTTATATATTCACATTTGTGAATTAACGCTCAATGTAATTTAACGTTATATACGTACTCACGCTCTTGTGTGTGTGTGTACGCTTGGTCACATGTATGATGGGTAGCCGGTATTGTTAAATTGGGTAGTCGGTGCGTGTCGTTTAGCCTGTGTGGCGGTATCTGTGCCTCGCTCGCGTTAGTATTATTTCTCCGGGATTTCGGCCATAAAGGGCCTATTAAATGTGTTTTCTTTTACTCAGGGGAGCGTGTTCTTCTTGGGCAGTTTAGGCTTAGTATCCCTGCCGTGCTAGCACTAGTTTCAACCCCCAGGAAGTATCGGCCTAGTGAGGCCCTGCCATTCCTGCGTTCCGTATGCGCCGTACCCAGCCCATTCACCACCGCTCGCGGCCCCACGCTGACAAGCCCATTCAGGCTTAGTGGGCCGGAATTATTCCGTGATCTGCGCCTACTGCGCCTAGCCCCGTAGAGTAGGTAAGCCCTATTTCCCGTCGGTGTCCGGCAACCCCGGCCCGTACGGAAGACCCCGCTCATCATACCTGGAAGCCCCGCCGGCGGAGCGGTCGAGGCTACGGGCGAGGGATTGACTCTCCCCTAGTTAGCCGGCACCCTCTGTTCCTGCTTGGACCATTAGTAAGCGCGGCAATGAGCTGCCTTACAAATGTGGCGAGGCTGCCAGAATAAGGGGTAGCCCCATATTGAGCGTTATTTGTGGCTTTGACTGTATTTTGTGATATTTTTTTGTGTTTGTGGCGCTTAGATTTTTCTTTTTCTCAGTCTTTTTGGGTGCGCCTTATATATGTGATATTTTGTATTGTGTGGGATATATATTATTTTTTTTGTTTTTTTGTGTGTACAAATTGGCGCTTCATTCTCGTATATATATTTGTATTGTGCGCCTATAATATGTATGTTTTTGTGCCCCCTCCCCTCACCCCCTCTTTTGTGTCTCTTTTTGGTCACTCATTATTTTTTTCTACCTCTCTTATTTCCTATTTTGATCGTATAATTGAATTGTTATTGTTATATAATTATGTGTGGACCAGCTTTCAGAATATTATTGTGTCATAATTTTGCCGGCCTATTGTCCAATAATTTTGCTGCCCCCATTTGACCCCATCATGCCTACCGTAATCAATGGGCAGGCCATTACGTCGTGGCCCCAAGCCCTACCGTATGCCATCGTGAGCCTCATCCCGGGGTGTGTGTTTACGGGATTGATTCTGCTAGCCCTGTCCCCTTTTTCGACGGTGGTTATGGCCCCCGATTCGCGACCAAATTTCCCGTTGCGCTTACGTAGTGCGCCCTACGATCGCTTACCTGTTCGACCTCGCCGTCCCTGTTGCTGCCCCCCATCTGGTATTGCAGTTGTCCCCGGCCCCCTCTGACTGTGTCGAGTGCTAAGGAGTGCGATGACGCACACCGTAAAACCACGGCACACAGGGTGGAGGGGCCCCCCTCTCTTGCGTGCGACGCGTCCTGACCCCCGACCCCCATCCAGTACGGTGGAGGCTTTGGACCCCCTCTCGCAGATCCACCAGCGCAGACCGGTTAGACGGCGGTTGTTCACCGGTTTTCCCGCGCTTGATCCTCAACGACCTGATGCTGCAGAAATGCCAACCGACGATGACGACCACGACCGCTCCCCGACCAGTGGTGCGACAGTCCCCGAAGAAACTGCTGCCCCTGTGGTGAATCCTCTGACCAGTGCAGATCCAGTGGAAGAAGAAGACCGCCGCCCGTTGTCGGTGGCCTTGAAAAACACGGCGGAGAAGCCTCCCCCTGGGACTAGCCCAAAGAGGGAGAGGAAAATCAGAGAGTATGGTGCGTATGTACGCGCACTCCAGCAAAAATTGGGTGCATACCCAGGGGACCCATTTTCTACTATCGGGGGCCTTGCCCCCTTGACCACCAACATTGGGGTGAAAACCCCTCAAAAATCTGCTTCTAGTAACGAAGCTGGGGAAGTCAAAAATTCGGCTGAGGATTATATACCTGAAATGCCTCATGCCACCCTGGGCTCAAAAAGTTGGGAAGGGGACCCTGTGGCGGTACCTCTAACTGGTACCCCACGTCAGCCATCAGAAGAACCGCGGGGAAGGAACCTACCTGTGGTCAACGGAGAAGCAGCCCAGCGGACGAAGAATGGTGAAGACCCAGCTGATTCGGGGGACTCCTCCTTTGGCGCAGGAAGGGAGTTCTACAGTCTTCAGTTGAGGTCACGAGACATCATTGAGAGACGGGACACCCTGAATGACGACCACTTCCTCATCAGAAGCCGGGAATACAGCTTGGAACCGGTGGAAGAATGCCGTCCACCATCCATAAAGATACGAAGCAGACGACTTCCGGCTCCTGGTCATCATCCGGGAAATCATCAGATTGGCCCAGAAGCTCAACCGGGGACTCTCCCCCTTGGTCACAGAGTCCAAGTGACTTGGGCTCATACGAAGATGGATCATCAGTGCCGCGGATAGTCGGGGTTTATTCGCTACCCGAAACCGCACCGACCATCAAAGCCAATCTGCCTTCGCGGACCACTGGGGTATTTTCGCTACCCGGCCCCGCTACATCAGCCGAGATGGATTTGACACCACGGACTATTGGGGTTTACTCGCTACCCAATGCCGTCGCTTCTGCTAATCCCGAAAAGCAGTTGCTAAACAGTGGGGTATATTCGCTACCCACTACGAATAGTGCCAGACGCACGGCGGTTCCTCCGCAGGAAACTGGGGTTCATTCGCTACCCAGTATGACTTCCAGTGATCAATCCGGATCTGCCTTGCAGTCCACCGGGGTATTTTCGCTACCCGGAACTGCACCAGAAGACCCAACCAAGTTATCAAAGCGAAGAGCTCGGGGTATAGTCGCTAGCCGACCTTGCTTCGACAGTGGAAGAAAATCCGGCTCAACGCCCGCCGGCCGACCTAGTTGCCGCTTAGACGATCTCCTCCTTGGGATGACCCTCTTTGGGTCCAACCTGCTGCCAAGGCTCTGAGTCAACGGCCGGACCTGCCCAAGTGCTACGCTGACCCTAACCATTCCGAGTTGAGTTGCGGTTCGGGCGTGTTCGAGGCACTAGTCGTTACTGGAAACGAACGGCGATCAACCGGTCTGGCCCCCACCACCGCTGGGAATCAATGGAAGGCTTGGAGGGGTCCTACCCACCACGCTATCTGACCCACCGATACTGGGTTGGATCTACGACCACGGAAGCTTGAACCTTATCTACGCTGACTCATCTATGTCCAGTGCCTTCTCCAACGCCTCCTCATCAACCTACGGCTACCGTAACCCAAAAGGACCTATGACCGTCACATCTAAACGAACGCCACAAAAAGAGATGACCGTAGCTGAATTCAACGAGAAATTAGATCAGATGTACGAGGCCCTACCGACGGCGCCTGGAGATACGGAGAAGATATTGGCGGTTCTGTCGACAACTCGAAGCTGAAGCCGAAGCCAGGGAACGAGAGGACATGGAATTGGTCCAACCCCAGCCTGATCTATATCCTGTACATCGGGACCCTGCTGTCTACTCAGCACCAC
>JASANF010006561.1:0-24772 GCA_030248245.1 Trissonchulus sp. WLG1_4
TCACCAGATAATTTTGTTGGCAGCATCTTATGTTATTTTTTTATAAAATTACAAAATAACTTCATTTATTCTGCAGAAAAGAGAAACAAAATAACAAAAGAAAGGCAAGATTATTCCTGCGAACTGTAGTCATTTTTGCGCATGAAAGAATGAATACACTTCTCACTCATCAAAACAACCCATTCCTACATAATTTGTTGTTAGATAATTAAGACTCTTTCCAGTTTTTGCATAAACAACTTATTGAAAGTTGCATAAAAACGCATTGAACTTTTGCATACACATTTTACAATAAGATAATTATCTGCTGCACAACAGGTTTTCGCTGACCTCTGGTCAGCTTACTTGAACATAATTCTTAATACTTACTGAAGGTTTTGCCGCAGGTTGGGCTTGTTTTATTGTAATTGCATGTCGCCAGTTTAATAAAAACTGAATGATAATGTTTAAATGATAACATTCTAATGTTAATGCTTCAATGATAATGTTTTACTGAATGATACATATTATATGAAGATAATGTTTTAGTTAAATTTTAGAATAAAATTTGTTTAGTTCTGTGTCTCCACTGTACGTCTCTTGTTAACATTACGAGATATACGTCTAATTTTCGATAGTACGTGCGCGACCAAAATGCATATAACGCATATAACAACGCAGCATAACATACATGTGCAGCCTGCAGTCCAATCAGCAAGTTTGTCTCAAGTTTACCCTAAGTCAGTTAAGTACTTGAGCCGTTAAGTAGTTAAGTCAGTTAAATTGCGAATTTATGAATGCCGGTTTAATTTAAGCCGAATCATTTAAGTTAAGTCAGTTAAGCTGATCCAGTTAAGGTGGTAGCTCCGTTTTCAAGGTTTTTGCAACTTCTGTGTAAATTTTGCGCAGAACTTAAGTTACATTTGACACCTGTGCATAAATTTTAGGCGCAGTACTGTACAGGTCCAAATCTCTAGGCATGTTTCTCACTTTTCTGAAATTCGACCTGTGGACATTTTTGGAGGGCTTTGATCACAAAAGAATATCTTAAATTTTCAGTGCGTGTGCTTTTTAGCTATTATCTCAGTAAATTGACTAGTTAGTAAAAAAGTGGGGGATTTTAAACATGTCAAAAACTTATCAACTTTCAGCTTCAACAGGTAATCGCATGATTCAGAACTGTGGCGCAAACTTTTTGAAAAAAAATTTGGATTTGGAAAGAACCTTTTTTTAGACGCTTGTCCTAGAAAAGAAGACCAATAATTGACTTTCCATACATAGCATACTTTTAGGCAAAATATAGGTTTACGTTATGCCAAAGACCGCAGCGATTAGAATCTGTAAACGCTGAGCTATGGCTTTCTAGAAAAACACCTAAAAACGCAACTAACCCTTCAAGTGATTTTATGAAAAGGCCCTTAGTAACTGGTAGTCCGCCAATTTCAGGTACATAAACGTTTCATAATCGCTACTGTCATGACAGCTGACTGAACTAAGGCAACCGTAAAAGTTAAAAGGCCCAGTAATTCTCAGCAAGTTAGACAGCCAATTAATTTTATGTAGCTAGTAATACTTGACTTTTGTCAAAGGAGAACGCAGTGGCAATCTAAAGAAATAAGCTGCACTAATGAAATTAATAATTTGCGTTGACATGGACCGTTTATTAAAATAGTGCAATTTTACTATTATTTTCGTAGATGAATGGTTATAGTAATGTTAGAACATTTCCGTATTAATAATGATTATCGGAATATTTATTTATATTTTAAAAATCAAACGAAAAATATTGAACTATTTTAAAAACTCAAAAATTTTAAACTAACCACAGTATAAAAAATTGGGTTTATAAAACTGTTGCTAATTACAACGAAAAGACGCGGCCCCTCTCATTAGCTACGTCTTTAGTGAATAGTGTATCGCGACAAAGTAAAAAGCTAGTCTTCTGTCAGTTGTTGCTTGAATGGCTTGAAATTGGCCTTGGCATCACTGTTGCTGACGCCGGCGTCATAGGAGGTTAATTTCGATCTGTACTGTATTTACTGACAATGTTTGCGTAACCGGAAAGGATACAAATACGTTTAAGTAATCAACGTGCTGTATATGAACGATGTCGCAAATATGGTATTAGACTATAGCTAACAACGTGTCAACGTATGACTGAAGTACATATTTAATGTTATTTGCTAAAAATGGTGTGCATCTCCCTAAAAAATGCTTGAGGCCGTTTGAAATGTTATCATTTCAAGTTATTAATTATTGGAACATTATTACACCTAATTTTTCTACTTTAAATGCTATCATGTGAGTGGGCAAATGGTAGCCAAAATGGCACTAACTGGAACAAGAATTTAACACAGTATATTAAAAAGTTTCGCGTCACCTGTTAGTATTGGCGCTGTCGGTTACATATTATTATAGTAAATAAGTATTACAATAATGCCAAATAATAAGTTAACAATACAACGTTTTGATCAAAATACTTCGGCTACGCTTTCATTCCAAAATCTGTAGGAAGTAAATTTGGTCGGTGAATTACATACTATAGATTAATATTATATTTGATTTATGTTTATCGGATTCAAGCTGATTTGGAGTGATGCTTTTTCATGTTTTCAGAAACCCCGTGATTATTGACGTCAAAATGCATGTTCGACTCAAATTTTCATTTGTCTCTAAATGTTGGAACTCTATTTGAGATGTTACATAATGGAATACTTTGTAAAAAAACATATCCTCTATCGTAAGTGTCATTTGTCATATTAAAACGTCAAATATAAACCAACATTAGTGTCATTGTAACCGTATATTAGACTGAAAGTTACGCAAGTCTCAAATCTAATGCACCCACAGATTTCATGTACAACATTTTATCTATATACTTTGACTCAGGAATTAGTTGACTCCGACTCCGCTGTGACTTCATAGTCTGTAACAAGTAAAACTTTTGTTGGTACTGTACGTTGAATTGGCAAAATAGGTTCATTACGGCCAAAACTGTATTATTACGCGGCGGCCTAAGCCGGCGCCCGGCATATATATATACTATATTGCAATCGTCTTCTATGATTGCATGTAGTTGTACTGTAAAACTGGAGGCATGTCATCAAAAAGCTCTGTATGTGCGTGTGTATCATTCTGAGCACGTAGCTATATGCATTACGTACTTAGCTATATAGGACAGTTCATTTGCAAACACTTTGTGCTTGCATGATTCAGATCATACATACATAACATTTACGTCCACAAGAAAGTTGCAACAAAACCTGTTGGGACCATGTTTTGCAGATTAGCGTGTTGGAGCCACGCCATGTCAAACTTTAGCTTCCGTTCCCAACTAGTGTTGTTCCGTCAGAGAATTTTAGTTTAGTTTTAGTTATAGTTTTGGTCTAGACTATAGTTTTAGTTAAGTTTTAGTTATAGTTTTGGTATAACCCTTAATTTTAGTTAGGTTTTAGTTATAGTTTTGGTAGAAGGCTAAATTTTAGTTTAGTTTAAGTTATAGTTATGCGCAAGGGAAAAAATTAGTTATAGTTATAGTTATGGTATAGTTTTAGTTATGGTATAACTGAGTTTTAGTTATGGTATAGTTTCAATGAATTTTAAGTTTTAGTTATGGTTATACTATTGCGCGTACACTATTTTTAGGATATTGCTATGGAAAGAATTTTTTCAAAACTGCTCCGTTTTGCAGCAATTAGCAAAACGATATATACATTAAAAATCAAAACGGTGAGATTTCTTTCAATTTCGAGTTTGAATTTGAAGTGGAGTCGTGTCGTATCAGAAAATGATTCCATCCGGGACAAGTAAATGCAGCATAACATACTCATGTATGTACATATGCATAGACTTTGGCAAAAGACTGTAAGAAGGACTTATAGAGTTCTGCCCGGGCCTGTAGCGGGCCGCGGGCCGCGGGCCGGGCCCGGGCCGGGCCGGCCCGGGCCCGGCCCGGAGAGATTTTTTGGAAACGGGCCCGGCCCGGGGCCCGGCCCGTAAAATCCCGGGCCCCGGGACGTGCGCGGCCCGCCGGGCCGTAGCGGGCCCCGGGCCCCGGGCCGTGCGCGGCCCGCCGGGCCTAGAAATCCGCAAGCCCAGGGCCGTCTCGAGCTTCAGCAACGTATGAACAATGACTGCATTGCATATATATTGATTTTTACAAGTGCGCAGGCACTTATATTACACTCAGACGCACACACAATGCATTTTCTCACTTGCTGAAGTCTGTGCCGGGCCAGCCCGCGGGTTTCGGGCCTGCTACGGGCCGGCCCGCGGGCCCCGGGCCTGCTCCGGGCCGGCCCGCGGGCCCCGGGCCGATAGGCCCGCTACGGCCCGCCGGGCCTGTAGCGGGCCGCGGGCTCCGGGCCGGGCCGGCACGGCCCGGGCCTGGCCCGGAAGCGCGCTAGTCGGCCCGGCCCGGGCCCGGCCCGGAAATTTTGCTAGTGGCAGAACTCTACCAGTAAGCTAGTAAGTTGCAAGAGTCTGGGGGCGGCGGCCCTCAGAAAAAAATGGAGATTTTTTAATTTTTACGCCGAATTTGTTCAACTGGAGACGTATAAGTAATTTTATCCGACCGAAAAATTAAAACAAAAGATGGGAACGTTACATCAGACACACGGGCGGTCCCATGGGGGGGGGTGGGGGGCGCGACAGCCACCCGAAAATTTTTCCGACTGAAATTTTACACAAGGGTTCCCCCCTTTTGGTTTTTATGGTCCGGCTGGAAAATTTTTCTGATGCGTCTCCAATTGACCAGACGACCGTCCGGCCGTCGCAAACTCATAAAATGCCTTTAAAAGACAAGATCACTAAACCAGGCGGTCGCAGAGGTCTGAGGGCGCTAGCCCTTAGGAAAAAATTGGCGATTTTTATAATTATTAGACCGAATTTGGTCAACTGGAGACGTATCAGACATTTTTGCGACAAAATTGGATGGGAACGTCACATCAGACAGTGTATTACACAAGTAAATGTAGCATATTATACTCGTGTCACATGCAAATGCAGCATAAAGTACTTGTGTATACATGCATAGGATTTGATGAAAGACAATAACAAGGAATAGTAAGCCACACAGTTGCAAGGGTCTGAGGGCGGCAGGCCCCAGGAAAATAAATTGGGAAAATTTTTTATTTATAGGCCAAATTTCGTCAATATTGGAGACATATCAGAAAATTTTTCGGGCCGAACCATAAAAACCATAGGGGAACCCTTGTGTCGAAGATTACTCGGAAAATTTTTTTTTACTCGGGAGAATTTTTTTAAAAATTTTTTTACAAAGAAATTTTTTTTTGGATTTTGCATTAAAAACAGTGCATTTTGAATCAATTACAGGCCAGTCATGAACTGTGCAAAATTTTAAAAAGCTGTACATTTGCACCGGGTTTTGCACAAAAAACCCTGCGTCGGACTATGGCTGCCTAGGAAGATAGACACTCTGGGTATAAGCGGCAGTCTCATAGTTAATAACAGTTACACCAGTCATTTGTTTTCAGAACTCGCTTAAGCCTGTTTCACACGATTTATACACATCTTTTCATGGCGCATTGCATGGCGCATTTGATGGCGCATTTCATGGCGCATTAAGGGGGCGCTCCGGGAATCGGGGGTTACATCGAAATTGGCAAAAAAGTTGGCAAATGTCAATTTTTACTATACATATATGTAGTATGGCACAAAAGAACACTGGAGGCAAAATTTCAAATCACGTGATCATGTCACGTGACTCCCAGAGCACCAAACGTGAGTGAATTTTCGGCAAACGATAACTCTGCTTATACTTTGCGTATAGTCACACTTTATATACCCAAATGTAGCTTATGTGCTTTTCTAGTTGAACATTATTTTGGTTTTTAACATTTAGGTCGGGTTTAAATAAAAACTTTCATTATGTGTTTTCGAAGTCGAACTCTGAGCAATTAAATTCATATAAAAAAATTTCTAAGCTTTATCTTAAAAAACTAAAAAATTGTTCAACTGCACAGAGCCTAAGGCTATAATTGTGCAAAATTTTGTAGAAAAATATCTTACCAGCATTTTATAATCGAATGCCGAAAAATTGGTTTTGTATTCACACAGTCTATATTTGAGTCTGCTGCTTCTGACAATATTTTCTTGTGCGATGTTTTTGCACAGAACGCAATAAAATTGTTTTAATTTTTCATTACGACTAATAAAATCTACGTATCGTCTGTTTGGAAAACCTCAAAAAGCGTCGATGCACTGGCTTACTTGCTAAATTTGTGTAAAAGTCGAATAAAATCAGTAATTTGTCCAATTTTTTCCAATTTTTTTGCTATGGAGATATGCACGTCAAAACATCCGAAATAGTATTTTGGGCAACTTTCCTTCGAGAATTATAGGTCATTTTGGCTGTTTTTAAAAAATACGGCCCAAATCCTTGATTCCCGGAGCGCCCCCTTAAATGACACATTACATGGCGCATTCAACGCATCTGCATGAAACGCGCCATGGCGCAAGGAGAGTTACACACAGACTACTCAGAAATCAACGAATTTGCAAGTTATGTAATTCTGGGGAACCTGAAGATGAAATTCACCTACTTCTAAAATGCGATTTTTTTGCAATCTTACGAGAAGCACTAATTTGGCCTTGTCCTACCCAATAACTTTTCAGCCAACTGCGAAAATGACTTTTCTTTTCCAATTTTTAACAGTAATGATCACGTGGCAAACAATGTAGCGAAATTTATTTATCTCGCGTTTATACGAAGGTCAGAAACTTACAGCAGGTTTTAAAGTTTTTAACCCTAAAACTAATATTTTACCTTACAGCTTGTGAAACATCAAAACGATCAAAACATATTACAGTAGATTTGTTTGTGTTAACAGTGATTCCCCAAAGTTTACAGTAAATATGGAGTAAGTCAATCGATTTCTGCAAGTTTAGAGCTGAATCGGCAAAAATTAGTAAATCATCCGCGTATAGCATACTATTTAGTTTTTATTATGTAGCTGTACAAACGGAGCGTTATTATTTAACATAAAGCATTCGAAGTCAGAAATAAATAAGTTAAATAGCAGAGGGGACAGTACTCCACCCAGTTGGACACCGATTTTTATGGTGAAATACTGTGCTTCTAAGCCAGTAACACAGGATTTGGTGCGTTTAAACATTGCTCTAATTAAAGTGAGAATTTTAGCAGAAAGTCCAATTTTAGTCAATTTGTACAGCAAAGCAGTTCGGTTAACACGATCGAAGGCTTTGGTAAAATCGATTGATGCCACATACAGTGGTTGATGGGAAACAGCATAAATTCTAATTAGACTAGTAATTATGAACAAATTATCGACTGTTGAATAATACTTTCTAAATGCAAATTGGTTTAAACCAACAGGAGTACGAAGGCTTAACCTGTAATTTATTTTACAATAAATAATGGAGTCAAAAACTTTGCCGAGGTTGCTCAATAGAGATATGCCACGATAGTTTTCGGCAGCCAATGGATCCCCATTTTTAAATATTGGTATGATTTTTCCCGTGGCCCAGCTAGTTGGATAAAGACCATTTTTGTACATAGAATTAAAAAGAGCCTCCCAGACTTGAATGAGATGAACAGCAGTTAATTTTAGCTGTTCATTTAGTATGTTGTCAGTACCCGGACTTTTCGAAGGTTCGAGAGCTTCAATGACGTCTGAAATCTCATCTTTAGAAATGTCTTTGTCCAAGAGCTCATTATATGCACTTAGCGAAACATAGTTATCGACAAATTGTTCATACAGCACTTCGAAAGGTACAGTTACATTACAACAGTACAAATTTTTAAAGTGATTATACAATAACTTTTCATTAGGCAAAGGATGATTTTTCGGGCGGATTAAAGTGTGCCATAAATTTGTAGGATTATTTGTTCGCATAGTTTCTATTTTTTGTGATTGTTTTACATTATACTGTTTTTTGGCTCTGCGAACTGTTTTTCTGAAAACCCGTTTAGCCGTCCTGTAAAGATGATAGGTAAAATAATTTTGAAAAGCTGAATATCTCTTAACTGATAAATAAAAATTAGTTTTGGCTGTTTGGCAATCTTTATTCCACCAAGGTTTTACAGTTTTAACAGTACGTTTGGGGTTGGAGTTTTGTGGAAAGTTTATCAAAGACATAAGAAATTCATTGATTTCAAATACACACATATCTAACAATTCCTGATTTGTTGCTGCGTTACACTTAAGCACCATATTAGTTACCCATATATGTACAAAGTCCGTTCTAAGTTTTGTTTTGCATAATTCGCCAAGTCTACTTGACCACTTTAAGGGACGATAGTGAATTGATTCAGTATTTTTCTTTGGATCGAAATGATAGTTTTTGTTTGCAAAAAAAGTTAAGATTAAAGGTCTGTGAGTTGAGAAACTGTGGTTGATAGCATGGTCTTCAAACAGCAAGTCCACAGCAGAATTTACAATATATTTTAGGGTCGGACTGCTCACAAAGGCATAATCCACCACACTAGCCGCCGTTGTAACTCCATCAGTGTTGCGCACACTGTTGATGAAACAACCTATACCGGCATCCAGACCGTAGCAACCGTTTAGTATATGCAGATGATTTTTTGAACAATAGGTAATGAGTTTGGTACCAAACGTGTTATGAATACTGTCTTGTGAGCAGCGCGTACGGCCAACATTAATATTATGATCTGTTGGCAAAACATCAAATTTCGGGTCAAAACGTACATTAACACAAGGAATTTCAGCGCCAATTCTGGCGTTAAAAGCCCCGACAACAATTACACAGTTATCTGTAGAGCAGACATTGGCTGTTGCATTCGTAATTTCTTCAAACATGTCATAGTCAGTTGTTTGATGTCTTGGACTATTAGATGGGGGAATATATACTACGCATAAATAGGCTGACTCAGAGAAAAACATGTTTTTGTGAATTTTTAACCACAAAAAGTCTGGACTCGTGAGTTCAGTCACAACAGAGAAAAAATAGGCAACTTTGGATTTTATGTAAATAGCTATACCTCCAGAGTTTCGGAAAGCTTTAGGATTGTAAAATTTTCTATTGCAATAAAACAGTTTATATCCTTCTATTTCTAGACTGAGCATTTGGCAATCATACTTCCATGTCTCTACGAGACATACAATATCGCAGTCATGATAGTAGGTAGTTAAAACTTCAATTTTGTCATAAGAAAGGCCTTGCACATTCATATAAATAAGCTTAAGCTGCATAAATTAGGCTAGAAAAGTAGCATTAGTAAACAACAGAACAGTAACAAAAAATAGAGTAAGGCCTGTCTTACAACAAAGTAAAGCATCAAATGGGTTGCAAGCCATTGCTGACAGCCGACGAACGAAGATACGGTCGGGCAGCACGTTGGAAGTCGGCGATGTTGACATATTTTTGTTTCATTAACATGATTCCGTCTTTGAAAAAATAAGCCCGTGGCTGGTTTTGACTATAAAGTTGGTTCATGATGGGCCAAGCCTCGCTCCGGAACTGGCGCAGATCGGCTGTAAGATCGTCCCGGACTCGTATATTTTTTGCCATAAAATCTGCCTGGTTATCCCGGAACTTGGTCATCAGTCGAACTTTCGCAACATGGGTAGTAAACTTGATCTTCAGAGGGCGGCTAGTTCCACGACGTTTGCCTAGTCTGAAGGCGTCATTTAGAACCAACGTGGGATTATCGATACCGAAGGTGTCCTCAATCAATTTCAAACTGAGGTCAATAGGATCCTCGCTAAGAGCTTCATCAATGCCATACACAACGATATTGTTCATCTTCATTTGCTGTTCGAAGTCTCTGGTTTTCGCAGCAAACTGACTTTGTGCAGCTGTGGTTTCCACCATTAGCATGGCATTCGATCGGCACGATTTTGCATTATTGTCTACAGCAGTTTTGAGATCGTCGATCTCGCCACCAACGAACTCAAGACCCTGTTCGAACTCTTTAAGTTTGGCTACTATAAGCTCGACGTGCTCCTTTACCGCGTTTTCAAGATCTGCCTTCAGGTTAGTGATTTCGGCTGATTTGGCACAGTTTTTTTCGAGCGTGTCCATTTTAGATGCAAATAGGGTTAGCTGCTTGGCCAAATCAGCAATAGTAATGCCGTGACTAGAAGCAGAAGAGACAGAAGCAGCCTGGGGGTCTTTGAACGCGTAGCCGGTCCGTTACTCATAATCAAGTGAGAATTAGGTATAGGAAAGAGAAATCGGAAAGATCGCAACAGGTGGACGTTACAGGATAAGCAGAAAATATTGCGAGAAATTGACGAAAATAATGAGCATAAGGGACAGTAAAATAATAAATTAATCCAGTAGAAGATGGTTACTGAGATAGCAGAAAAATTGTAGTTCCAGCAGGTCAGAAGCAAAATAAAGTTTCCAAAAAGTATCGAAATAGTAGAACAAGCACGTTTTGCGAGTAGAGATAAATTAGTTTTGGATAGAATTCGTTGTGACATGCTGTAAGGCTGAGGATATTCTTCGAATATAAAACGCGGCGGAAAAAGTATTTAAAGCAAGACTTTTACATACATAACAGGTCAAACTGCAATGTGTTTTCGTGATTTCATCTTGCTTTCAAGTTAAGTTTCACATAAGTTGAAAACTAATAACCGTTTTGTAAAAACTGAGTATAAATGCTATTGCACTCAAAACACCATTTTAGCGGCAAGTGCTAAAACCGCACATTTGCGCAAAACCAGCGTCAACTGCGAAGATTTTGTCGCAGCGAAATGCCATCATTCTTGCTACCGAATAGTTTTGTAGGTAATGCTTCTACATAATATTCACATTGTTCAGGTTCTAAAGTGCTGATAAATAATAATTTAGAAAACATTGTTGTGACAGGTTTCGTCATTTTACTGTCACTGCATGTAAAATTTGTCAGAACGCGTGTGCTATGTGTGATTATATGTTCGCTGTAATAATGTGCGTCTGGCTATACCTGAGTGCTTTTGTGCATAATGTACGCGCGCATATAAAAACTCCAGCGTGATAGCCAGGTCAGGTTAGCACACACGAAGAACACACACGCACACACATTACAGGCATTTCTAGGACCATTTCTAGGACGCACACACATTCGCGGCTGAAGCCGCCGCGTAAAAAACAAATGAAATATTGGAAACGAATTAACAATCGATACAATTCACGTGTTCGTAATACGAGTATGTCTAACACACAGAAACACATATATCGATCGATAATTCATAGCAGAGTGAATTATAGAACGCAACCGTCTTACAGCGTGCAACTGTGCTCTATGTAGGTAGTGTAAGTAAATTAGAAGTAACTACAAATTTGGAAAAACAATGAAATTTAAAAATTTACCAAAATACAAGTTAGTAAAACTTACATACCGTTAACGCAACAGGAAATGATTGGACTGGAAAGTGGCTCACAGCAAAAAAAACAAGGTACGAGCAATAGACAAAAACGTGTGCGTACACTATATATGCGATACAATATAGTATATTACTGTACAAAGTCGTTAATATATATTTGTACATATTTTCCTAGAGTTTTGGTACAAGTTTGCTCAAAACTCCGCTGCCCTTAGTTTTGAGTAATAGTTATGGTACAAGTCTTCAAATTAGTTTAGTTTTAATTATAGTTTTGGTAGGAGTTCAATTTTAGTTAAGTTTTAGTTATGGTTTTGGTACAAGGTTGGATTTTAGTTTAGTTTTAGTTATGGTTTTGGTATAACTGCTGAAAATTAGTTTTTACAACTAGTTTTAGTTTTAGTTATGGTATACCAGAACAACACTATTCCCAACTAGTAATTTGGGTCGGTTCGCCGGATTGGATCGCTGAAATTGACGGAGCGAATCGACGGCTCTGATCGAAATAAAATGTTCGGATTGGCGATCCAAATCGATAGTATAGACTTACGTAATCCACTTGTCTGTTTAAGCTAAGGCTCTGTTTAGCGTTTTGCAAATTAAAATATAATTTCCTTCAGAAATTAAATTGTAATTTAGTTCTATCGCAGTCAGTGATAAGTTAACCCACAGTTCGGTTCCATTTTTTTTGACCAAATAGGCACCTCTTTTTCTCAAAACTATCCATTTTCTGGTAAATGCAAAAACAGTGACGCAAAATTTCGAAGACATTTTTGTTTTCCAATTATTTCAAAATTTTTGGTTGTTGGAGTTTAGAATTACATATTTAGCTCTCATTGCAAAAATGCCGTCTTATGATTTACAACCTAATTAAATCTGTTTTTCCTGTCGCTACCTCAGTAGCGACAGGACTTTACATTTGTTTTGCCCTACGTAAATTGCACGTCTTACATGTAATCACTGTGGCAAATTTGTGAGCGTGTTTGTGTGTAATTTTTCTGTAATGTGTGTGTGTGAGCTGGCCCAGGCGGCCAGCCAGCTAGCTTCGGTTTGTTGGTGCTAGCTAGCTTACTGTAGGGCCGAAATGGCCAAATTAGTCGTTTTCTATTGTTCTTTAAAGCCCTAAACATTATTTTTATTGACTGACGCTTTCAATTATCGAAAACTAGGTAAAATGCACTTAATTACCTACTTCCAGAATTCTTCAAAACAAGCAGCAACAAAAAAAGTCATCCCAAAACTAAGTAAAACGCACCTTGGCGGCAGTTTCAATTAGATGTATTCGAAAACAAGTGATTATTTTGGCATAACAGTTTTATTGGTACCTCAAGTATGCGTTTATTACAGTGTCGTTTATTCTGCAAGCTAAAGTTTAAGTAGGGGTTGCTGTGCAAAACTTCGTCAATCAGAACTAATTTCGAGTGCATGAGCTAAACTGAAAGACTAAAACAGATTGCATTTACAACTGTGAGGCTTACTAGCTTATAGACGCAAATACGGACAGGTATAAGCCTAACTTAAGCATTTTATAGCATGGTGTAAATTTCTAAGCCATAAATGCACCGTGTTTTTTTCGCAAACACCTTGATTTAATAGCTACACAGAACATGCACTAACCGAACAGATATTTGTTTTTGCTAAGGCCCTGGGGTGGTTTGGTTCGTCGGAATTTGTGCCTTAGGTTGGGTAAATTCAAGGCATTCACACATCTTAAGGTGCAGAAACCTGGGGTGAGTTATCAGTCACGTCAGAAAACCATGTGTGGGTCGAATGAGGTAGACTTAGAGAAAAGAATAATATTTGGGGCTGACAGAGTTGGGGGTTCTGTTGGGTGCAGTGTTGTTAAGCATTCTCCAAGTCCACACAAAAGTCCCTGGCTCGATCCTCTACACCATTTTTTCTTTTTTCTTTCACAAAATAGGGAAATCCTTCTTCAACATAATTATTTAAAACTAAATTCGTAAAATTAACGTAAAATTTACAAACGTTTTAAAAAATACCGAAAATCTTTAGTAAAAGTTAAAATTATGTGAGCGACAGGTTAAACTTCCTTTGAAGGGATTTCTTCCAGCTGATGTCTATTCTACCGATTATATGTTGCACTGACTGTTGGTCATGACTTCAATTATGCTGTGACCATGAATCAAAACTCAATAAATTTTGCATAAAATTGCTGCTTGTTAACAATATACTTATTTCAATCACTAAAGTTGATACGGCGTCAGAGGCTGCTTATACTACAAGTAAGGGTTGTAACATGGCTGCGAGTGCACTCAGATATTTGTATGCACGATGCGCTGGAAAGCTCCGAGTGGAAAGCACGAGTGCGCGCAGCGCACGAGTGCTTTGCACGAGGGCTTTCCAAGCAGAGTTGCATACTAATATTTGAGTGTCAGTGTCAGTGAACTGTAACTTGGTGAAGCGTTTTATAGTCGAAGAATATCGCTGTAAGTACTGTAAGCATGTCGCAACGATTTCTATTTAAAATTAATTTCACTCTACTAGCAAAACGTGATTCGCCTATCATTCGCCTTTGTCGTGTGCAGCCAATGGAATTGAATAATTTTGAGCGGTAAGAAGGCGGTTTTTGTACGTTTAGCAAAAAAGTTTCCAACTTGAAAAGCTCTATAAAAAGTTCAAATTAGTGTCATATATTAAATGCGCACTTTCCACGCTACTTCTCATACAGCGCTAATGCGTTGATGGTATTCCACGTTGATTATGTATTTTACATTATTTTATATCTTTCGATTTTTTTCGCGCGGCGGCCTCAGCCGCCGCGTATACTAAATATTAGGGTAGGCTCTGTTAAAGAGCTATTACCCAGGTCCTACCTCAGCACTGTAATGTACTTTACACTAGGGCAAAAAAGTCAAACCATTTTTATTTAAGTTAAAGTTAAAGTTAAAGTACAGCATTTAACTTTTTTTGAAAGTTAAAGTTAAAGTAAGTTATGCCGTTAGCAATAAAGTTAAAGTTAAAGTAAGTTATGCCGTTAGCAATAAAGTTAAAGTTAAAGTAAGACCCGTAACTTTTATGAAAAGTTAAAGTTAAAGTTGGATCAGTAACTTTTTTAAAAAAGTTATGTTTAAAATTTGACATTTTTTAAACTTTTAATCGCAATTCTGGGATAACTTGCGCCGTTTTACCATCTGGGCCCAATTTTTCGAAAAAAATGTTCTCCGTTTAAGTTCTCCGTTTAAAAGTTCTCCGTTTAAGTTCTCCGTCTAAATGGTCTCCGTTTAAAGCTTTCCGTTTAAATGTTCTCCGTGTATTTAAACGGAGAACTCGACTTCTCCGTTTATTTAAACGGCGAACCTATATGATTGCACGCACATATTTCAAAATGTTCTCCGTTTAAGTTCTCCGTTTAACATTTTTAGATTTTTCGAAGCCAACGATCTGAATTTAAACGGAGAACTTATCTATTTTCCATTGCAATTTTCTGAAGCTCTCCGTTTAAGTTCTCCGTTTAAATGTTCTCCGTTTAATTAAACGGAGAACTCTAGTTCTCCGTTTAAATTGATATTTCAATGAAAAATGTTCTTAATTTAGAATGTTCTCCGATTAAAATGTTCTTTATTTCAATAGTTCTCCGTTTAAATGTTCTCCGTTTTTAAAAACGGAGAACTTTTAAACGGAGCTAGCGACCTCCGTTTATTTAAACGGAGAACTTGCTTGTTTAATTAATGGCTGTGCTAGATCTTTTTCAGTTTCTCTACGAATTACTATTTGCAACACTAAAATGCAATTCTGCGAGTTTGCTAATTGCAACACTAAAATAACTTTAACGTTGTAGGATAAAGGTGGTAGTCGCGTTTCGAAGTCTTTGTGATTTCTATGCAAACTTTGCGCTCACAGAATTCAAGTTACAAAGAAAGCTTCAGCACGAATTTTTGGCATAGCACTGTAAAGGTCAATATCCAGAGGCATTTTGTCTCACTTTTTTTAAGTTTCACCTGTGGACATTTTCAAAGGGCTTTAAAATACAAGAAAATATGTTAAATTTTCGGTGCGATTGTTTTCATGCTGATTACTTAGTAAGTTAAATAGTTATTTATTAAAAAAACTGGGGAAGATGCCTGGGGTTAAAACATGTCAAAAACCGTACCAACTTTCAGCCTCAACAGCTAATTGTATGATTCAGAGCTGTGGCGCAAACTGTTTGTAAAAAATCCAAATATTATGGAAAGGATTTTTCTTTAGCCACTTGTACTAAAAATTAGGGATGTACCGAAAATTCGGTATTCTGCTTTCGCCCGAAAAACTGGTATTCGGTATTTGGTACCGAAAAGTCAATTTTCGGCCGAATACCGAATAATTAGGAAGTCAAGGAAATATGTAAATCAAGTAACGTTTTTCATTCATTCATTCATTCATTTTTCACAATTAATCATTATTGCTGTTACTACTTTATAGTTTACGTACAGTTTCACTGTTCAAACAAGTATTACTCCACAGCCGCTACAGCAATTTGCACTAAATGTTGTGTGCATAAACTACAACATATGTGCTATCAGCCTGTGTAAACAAACTAAACTGAAAAATTGATTAAAGTGACGAAAATATGGAATGTGAATAGGTTTTTTTAAACGTCATTTTACCGACTTTGCGACATCATTGCAAACTATATGCTGCACCAATTTCGCTGAAACTTGGCAGAAATATTTGCCTTTAGATAGATTTTCCAAATACAGAAAAACAATTTCTAACGGAACTTATTTAAACGGAGAACTCTGAGTTCTAGAAATCTTCACAAAATAATTGTTCTCCGTTTAAATAAATATTTGCTCTCCTGCTATTTGCTCAAGTTGCTCTCCTTTAAATAAACGGAGAACTAGAGTTCTCCGTTTATTTAAACGGAGAACTTTGGAGTTCTATTTTAGAATTCTTCCGAAAATAATCGTCTAAAAATAGCGAGTTCTCCGTTTAAAAAACGGAGAACTCGCTATTTTTAACTGTTTAAATTGTTTAACGGAGAACAATTAAACGGAGAATTAAAACGGAGAGCTTCGAAAAATTGCATTTAGCAGAATCCATGTTCTCCGTTTAAATTCAAATTTGAGGGTTTCGAAAAAATGAAAAATGTTAAACGGAGAACTTTAAACGGAGAGCTTTTAAACAGAGAACTTAAACGGAGAACATTTTTTTCAAAAAATTGGGCCCAGGATATATTCATTCTAACAGGACACCTGCACATATACACATACAACACGTTTTATGTTCGTTCAACCGACTAAAGTATTGGTACTTAACTATGCACGTTAATATCAATCGTGCATGTTAAATCTGTTCAGTAAAGCGGTTTAGTTAGAGTGGGTTAGACAAAACTAAGCATTGACATTCTACCTCGTTCAGCCTGCAAAATTACGAAATAATGACGTCACTAATAGTTTATAAGATCGGCATGCGGCGTAATTATCTCGAAATTTTTGAATGAACGGAATACGGCTGTAAGTATAAATCGACCCTTAGGCTGCCCAGTGAAGTGATTTTTCAATCCTTTGCCAACTGAACCGAAACATGGCTGCAAGACTGCATCGCCCATAGCCTTGTCTGCCAAAAGTGTCACAATATGTAAGTATCGATCAGATGCCCTATATCCTTTTGTCTGAGCAGTAGTTGGTAGTTGGGCATTTACTCTGTTTTAGTGTTCGGATCGGTTCCACTGGAGCCGACTAGAACCGGAACCTGTATAAGTGATTTATACGCATGTTTCTGTGAAACTCCGAATGCAGGAGAACGAGAAGTGCACCTGCACGAGGGTTTCACACATGCGTATCAGTTACTTTTAGCACAACCACCAGTGCTATGAGTGACTTGTAAATTGATTCGAGTACAGCGTGCAGTATAAGTCTGGTTATTGCACTTTACTGTAACACTGAATCGAGATACAAGTGTCGTTTATTGCGTTAAAATGCAATTAGGTGCATTTGAAGTTTGAACACGTTTCAAAAAATGTAATGTATTTTTACCGAGAATTTTTCGTGGCTATGCCATTGCATATTTCCGATTGTTTCTATTTCTATTTTGGCTATTTCTCGCTGTGGCTATTGTATCAAATTTTAAATGGCTAGGTTTTGACCGATGAAATTTGGTTATAGCCGGCCAACGGCTATTTTTGAAATCACGCAGATATAGCTGCTACCGCCAATAGAACCGTAAATACACTACCGTGAATGAAATGGTCGATATAGCTGCTCCTGTCACTGTATTTTAGAAACATTTAAATAAAAAAAGGTTTAAACAGTTGCAACCAAATCGCCTCCAATTTTTTTCCCAGTGAAATTTACATAAGAGTCCCCCCTTTGGTTTTTATTACGCGGCCGAAAAAATTTCCGATACGTCTCCAATTGACTAAATTTGGCCTAAAAATTAAAAAAGTCTGGAAATTTCTTCCTTACTGATTGCAGCTGTTATTTCTTAAAAATCCTTAATTCGTCAATCGCGGGGTGACACTTTCTTTCATCCACAACTCAAAGATGATGTACTGTATGCAAAAGTAACACCACGAAATAGTGCACATTGTGCTTGAAACGAATGCATGAGAAGTGTTTTTCTGCATTTCATTAAATAACTCCATTTTATTGAATGAATTTGCTATTTTACACAATAAATTGCTTATTGAAAAGCTGAATACAATTTCTAAGTATTAATTTGTTCTCAGTACTGCCAGTGCCAACGTTCTAATAATGGAACATGTCCTAATTTGCAGATTGCACTTAGTAAGATTATAAAGTTTTGTTATATAGTTTTGAGCCACCGTACAAAAAGATTGCACATTTGTACAAATAGTTCTTATCGCGGCGGCTAAAAATTAAAAAGCCACTGTCTGTACATCAAAGGTTTTCGTCCAAATTTGGAAAAATGTAAATATAACAAAAGTTAATTTTATCAAAACTAAATTTGCTTAAAACATTTTTTCTTCTTGGCGCTGAAGTCTAACATTGTGACTGCAATCGCACAAAGCAAACAGTGGGGATGTGGGACAGTGTGGACCTAGGGACCTAGGGCTGTGCAGGGTTGAGTCACCAAACCGACACTAATAGTTTGGGTCTGATTTGGTTTGAGATGGAAGTGAAACAAGTTTGATGTATATTAGCAGTATCCATCCAGATGATTGGCCAAAATTATGAGCAGCCTGTTAAAAAGAAAAACATAGTGTATTTTGTGACTATACTTTAAAAATGGGTAATGGAACCGGAACCGGAACCGAAAGGGTGGAACCGGAACCGATTTGGAACCGGAACCGATTTTGCCGACTGGAACCGGAACCGGAAGCGATCCGAACTCTACTCTGTTTTAGATTTGGTTAGAATACAACGTCTGCATTGGCGTATCGGTGACCATTCTCCGGAATACAAGTGCTAGAGTCTTTCACCCAAAAAACTGTAACACTAAGGACGCACACGATACTTAACGCTCTACATTACTAAAAGCAAGTTGACAATCGCAGCGTTTACACAGTATCTGAAGTAGTTTTTGCGCGGCCACGACAGCGGCCGTGCATACTAAATTCTGTTAATGCAGTGAAACTGAAAATGTATGTAAACAATTATCACTTTCAGTGCAAAACTGAAAGTTGCAGAGTGCAGGTTAGCCGACGAGCGTACGGAAAGCGGAACCAAGCGGAAACTTCGAGTGCTTCAATCCCCGGTGGCACAAAATGGGGCGTCAAAATGGACATGGAACTGTGACTCCGGGTCTACAAGGAATTTATCAGGCCAATCCTGGAATATGCGGCGACTGCATGGAACTGCGCAGCCACCTAAATCCGGGTCAAGCTGCATAGAATGCAGAACCCATGCCTGAAGACTTGCGCCGGACTCCATTCGACACGTCGACAACTTGGATTGACGAAGTCTGTGGCGTGAAACATCTGTTAGAACGAACTCGGAAGCTTAATCGACAGCTTTTGCAGAACATCCAAAACAGCCACATTTGGAACCCACTGCCCTACCGCGCCTGCTCAGAGCCGAGCAGACTCATCTCTCAGCCCATGGTTCCTAAAGAACTTAGGTAGAATGGGCTCTCCAACTCTGAATATGTACTGCAATGGTTTGATCCTAATGATCTCCTAACCATTGACCACACCTACCCTCGAATGGTGTGATTGCCCTCTGGTAATCTCCTAGCCATCAACCAATTACTGATCCTTTCCCGTTAACGTCCAACCAATCTAACGAAACCACGGGACGACATAACTTTGCCAAGCCACTGTGGCTGAGCAGGCGTCACCTCCCCTTCAAACTAAAAAATGTGTAAAGCCCGGTTCATAGTTGTCCGTAAGGGCTGTTCGTGTCCGAGTCGGTGTCCTTGTCCGTAAGAGTAGTTTGATTCACAGTTGTCCGGATGTCCGTAACAAGTTGTCCGTGATTGTCCGTAAGGGCTGTCTGGATGTCCGGAAGTCAAGTTGAGTTCAGTTCAACTGCTCCAGTTAAATCGATTTAGTTAAATCTCAGCTAAATCGCAGCTAAACTCCAGTTTTTAACTAAAACTTAAGCGCCAACTGCGCTAATCCTCACTGGTGCAGCGGACTTAAACCAAGCCTGAGCTAAATCGGTTTAAGCTAATCGTCAGTTAATCCGATTTGGTGCAGTCCACCGTTAAACTGCCAATAAATTGAAAATTGAATTGAGAGCATTTTTTTACAATATTGAAACAGTGTCAAAAAAGTTGTAAAAAAAGTACGAACAAGTAAAAGTATAAAAAAAGTTAGCATTTGAGTTAAAGTAAGAATTTTTGGCTAAAAAAAGTTAAAGTTAAAGTTAGAGTTTTCGAGTTTAAGTTAAAGTTAAGTTAAAGTAAACGCCGTAACTTTTTTACGAGTTAAAGTTAAAGTTAAAGTAAGACCCCTAACTTTTTTAATTTAAGTTAAAGTTAAAGTTTAACTTTTTTGCCCTACTTTACGCATGCTATGTGCTGGTTAGTTATTGGCAAACTGACGATTTGACTACACCGTGGCAACTGCATGAACTTGCCAATTGTTTTCTAGAAATTTTTCTAGTTAGCTAAAATTTTGCGTTTCTATTAAGGTGGCACTCCTGAAATGTGGGTTTTGGCCATTATTTTGAAAACGCGCAAAAATAAACATGCATCGTAAGAACAAAAGTTGTTCAGAAGTGAATTTCCTTCAATTTGATGTACATATCACATACAAAAAGTTTTGAAACTTTTTGAGCAAATATCAGCAAGAAAAATGAATTTTTACGGAAATGCCTTCACAAGCCAGTGCATTTACACGTATGTAATAAATTTGAAAGGCTGGAAAACAGTAGCAGCTGTGTTTTACTGGAACATACTTAAAAATTTTTGGTGTTGTATTGAGCGTGGTATAATTTTTTCGTGAACTAGCGCCGTATTTTCTGCATGAGACAGAAATATAGTGCGTGTGAATACAAACGCAAATTTTTGGCTTGCGATTTTAAAAAATTGTCTCAACCAAAAAAGTTAAAATTTGGCACATAAATGCCCCTTGTGGCCTTCGAGCGGTCGCGAAATTTGATTTAGAGCAAATCGATAGTATTTAAAAAATTTAGTGAAATTTGTTTTTCGAAAATCGTGATTTTAGTGTTTTTCATTATATCAATCATATTCATAAAAAATGACATTTTGCGACCGCTCGATCACGCTGAGGCGAGCAAAATGAGCTATTGATTGTGCAAGCTAGTTACTTGTGAAGAGAAATTCCACTCACGTTTGCTCTACACTATCAATCAACTTCATTTTCTGTGTTTAGGCATACTTTTACACCAGCTTGCCATTATGCATCTAAAACTGGTCGCAGACTGCCGTTTTTCGAAAAGTCACATTTCAGGAGCGCCACCTTAAGGGGGTAATTGCGTTTTTAGGTGTTTTTTTAAAAAGCCATAGCTCAGCGTTTACAAATTCAAATCACAAGCGGTCTTTTGCATTAGGTACAACAATATCTTTCCTAAATGTATGCCATGCCTTGAAATTTAACCTGTGATTTTCTTTCCAGTATAAGCGACTAAAGAAAGGTCCTTTCCAAAATATTAAAATTTTTTACAAAAAGTTTGCGCCACAGCTTTGAATCATACGATCATCTGTTGGGGCTGAAAGTTGGTAAGGTTTTTAACATGTTTAAAATCCCCAGGCATGTCCCCCACTTTTTTAATAACTAGTCAATTTACTGAGAAAATAGCTGAAAACCAAACGCACCGAAAATTTAAGATATTTTCTTGTAATTAAAACCCTCTAAAAATGTCCACAGGTGAAATTTCAAAAAAGTGAGAGACATGCCTGGGGATTTTGACCTTTACAATACTGTCCCAAAAATTTATGCTCAGGCGTCGCTTCTAACTTGAGTACTGGTGGCGCAAAGTTTACATAGAAATCATAAAAACCTCGAAAACGCAACTACCACCTTAAGTTGATAATGTTTAGTCTAATCTTTACTGCTTATTATGTGCACGAAACTTTTTCAGCGAATGCATAGCGAAACTATTAGCTGAGACGGGATGCACAACCTATTTATTCCAAAGTTGACAACAACAGCAAATAATACGGAGACCCGATTTTTACATGTATTTATTTTCATGGTCTTTAATCTTCACATTCCGAAATGTGCCGCGGTTGATATTCTTCAGAATAATATTAGAATGGTATAAACTCTAATGACAAACAAAGTTAAACAATACAAAAATTTCTAGTCGCAAGACGTACTTGTTGTCAATTATTAATCAGCTTCTATGATTTGAACTGTTTCTATTGACGGGAGTCATAAATAAAAAAATATTTAAAATAATAAAACAAAATAATCTACTTAATTGCTTTAACCGCAACAATGTTTTTGTGTTAACAGCATACTTTGATTCTAAAAGAATTACTTAAAAATTGTCTCTCAGATGAGCTTTCCACAAAAACGAATTCCTAAAGCGCTATTATGTTTACGCTTTTTGTAATTAACTTTTGAGATAGATTACTTAACTGTATTGCTGATACATATTAATATTTACTATCCTCATAAAAAACTAATTTAGCGCATTTAGCCTGTACTTGTTTGTTGCTGTAAGCTTATTTGTTCCACCGCATCTTTTTTATTACAACATACATACAGTTTATAATGAAATTAAAGGTGACCTTTTCAAAGCGTACAGTACACATCAGAAAAATGTTATTCCTATACTTGTTAGTAGGCTTTAAAAGTATGCCCTCATTCATTTAAGTTTAAGTTTAAGTTTAAGTTCGTCCCTCAATTTTAATTAAGTTTAAGTTTAAGTTTAAGTTCTTATTTTGAAAAACAATTAAGTTTAAGTTTAAGTTTCGGCCTTAATTTTAATTTAAGTTTAAGTTTAAGTATTCGAATTTTTAGTAATTTAAGTATTCAAATAAGTTTTTTCTGTTTTTTGCTACTATGCATGTTTCAAAGTTACTATGACACTTGACTTGTCAGTGGCTAGATGAACCTGCAATGACCAAGTCAAAGTGTACCTGCCATACTAGAACGTGAAGTTTATGGAACCGTTTTTCACAATTTTGGTACTAACGAACTCAATAACTTCAAACTTACGAAAGAACTTCTAAAAAACTTATAAAAGCAAAATTATTATCAAAATTTTTCAAAAAATCCTTAAATTTCACTATTGTACACTTTGTAACACTATAGGCTTTGTAGAGACTAGAGGGTATTTTAGAAACAGTTGGGCTTGTGAGCCTAAAAAATTAAAAATGTTGCAAAAAATTTTTTATAATTTGTTTTTTGCTTTTTTTATCGGGTTGCCGTCTGCCGACCCCCAGCAAAACAGGGGTGCAACCTATTGTATTTGTTTTTTCCTGTTTTTTGTTGTTTTTTTTGTTAGCAAAAGCCTGTGATCGGACTTTCTCGGGGTTTACTGGGGGAGATTGGTCCCAAATTTTGGTAAGTTTCCCATGTATCACGGTTTTTTAGATGCCTCGGAGAAACGGCGATTCGGCTATAGCCAATTATTATACACGGATTTGTCTAAAATAGCCGGCAATAGCTGTGGCGATTTTTAGCACATATTGCCGATTAGACTGTTTCGCCGCGGCTATAGCTCGCCGTGGCTATTTTAGCGATTTTCAAATGGCCAAGTTTTGACTGAAGAAACGTGGCTATAGCCAGACTATGGCTATTTTTGAAATCAAGTAGAGACCCCCTAGAAGTGGCGATTCGGCTATAGCCGCCAATAGCCGTTACAAATACACTGTTTGGTCTGAAATAGCCGGCTATAGCTGCTGCCAGCAGTGGCTATTTTTCCTGTTGCGCCACAGCGCAACAGGTACTTTATACTTGGTTTGTATAGGATTTGCAGAATCTGTAAATTACACACACTTACCTGACAGCATGCCTACCTTTTGTGTTGTGTGCGTGTGTTTGCTCTTACCGTTGCTGTAGTAATGTGCCGGTCATAAGACTACTAATAACGCCATGTATATGCATTACCTATATAAGCTGTTATATACATATAGTAACAGTGCTTTAAATCCATCTTAAACTGATGAAATTGAAGCTTCAAAAAAACGGAGCAGGAATCGAACCGTCAGTTATCAGATTAATAATCAGAAACTCTACTATCTGAGCCACCGATTCGTGACTGTCACTATCAATAACTGGTATATTGAATTTATTGGCACCGTGCAGGGGAATCGTGCTTTTAGCAATGATCACTTAGCACACATTGTGACACAAGACTTCCTTTTCACAAGAATTTTATACGCTTTAAAAAATAATGGTTTACCAATGATTATCTCTGGAAATCAGGTTGAGACATCAAACTATTTGTTATCTCACGCTACATACTATTTATCAGTTATCAATAGTTACAGACTCTAAGTGAAGAAAGTACAAGCCGGAATAGCTTAGTTGATAGAGCGTTAGACTACAGATCTAAAGGCACCTGGTTCGATTCCAGGTTTCGGCTCTTTTTTAAAATTCAGGCTTTATTTTTTAACTTTTTATTGGCAGTTTTTTTGCACATTTTTTTGCCCAATAGTTGCTTTTTTAAATAGTACTAAAAACAAATTTTATGAGTTTTGTCATCTATGTAACCCTAATCTGTACTCATGTAGCTTATGAACGCAGTGTTGTTTCGCGTTTTATTTCCTTTGGAATATAGATACAGCAACTGAGTTACGAAACTCTTTAATCAACAGACGCGGTTCTCTACTTTTAAATTAGAGCGCGTTTATCAATTTTTGTATGAGAGAATTTGGAACGGCTAAGCAGTAAATCTGTGCAAATGCATAACAGGATTTCATATAATTTTGTCCACATAAAATGGCCGCGTTTGATATTTCCCCTGGAATTGTGGCACTCAGACCTCACCATGGACGACTGTCCCAAGGCATAATATGAAGAGTGTCAAGCTCTTCTCATTGATACGTACTTTTTGTTTGCGATTAGTTTTTAATGCGCAACAGGCCTAATGTTGTCAAACGTTAACCCTTCTAACTTCTCACTTACTAAACTACTTTTGCAGTAAACTTTTACTTGT